>PVKE010006752.1:0-53152 GCA_004027555.1 Craseonycteris thonglongyai
GTAGTAACAAGAAATTCTTGATACTGTAGGATTCACAGTTTGTCTGGTTATGCTGGTTTGTGATGACAACTACTACCGTACCGTATACAGGTAATAAATTTCCTTTTTTTTTGTTCAACAATAAATGTGTACCGTATTCTTCTTCATGGAAAAATAAGACCTCCCCTGAAAATAAGACCTAGCGCATCTTTGGGAGCAAGAATTAATATAAGACACTGTCTTATTTTCGGGGAAACAGGGTAGTACTTAGTGAAAATACTAAAAATATCTGAATTATACACTTTAAAAGGGTGAGTTTTCTGGTATATGAATTATAATATATCTCAACTAAAAATATGTCAACAGCTCTTAATGTTCTAAGCACTGTTCTCAGCCCTCAAGATATATAATCAAACACATGAAATTAAAACTTCTAGGTATATATTCGTCAGCTCTTGGTAACAATAATGCAGTATAACAGAACACTCCAAAAATGCAGTGGCAGATCTCAATAGTGTTCTTATTTTCTTTCTTATGGATTCGGGGGTCAGCTGGAGCTGTTCTGCATCAAGCTCTGGGTTGGTTGTACTTGGCTTAAGTCTGGGTTCAGGCCTGCTCCATGTGTGCTGCTTCTTCTTGGACCAGAGGGTACCTGGGGATGTTTTCTTCATGGCAAATGAATGACAGGTGGACCAGAGCCCAGCCAAATCATGCAATGGATTTAAAGTCTCCACTTGAGCCACATCTATCACATTCCATTGCCAAAGCGAGTTCTGTGGCCAAGTCTGAAGTCAGTGGGTCAGGAAAAGATATTCTACTTAAAGTAGGAGGGGACGGAGTAAGTGTTTTTAAAACAAGACTCCAGTCTATCACAAAGTGTTAGGAAACAAGTCTGTGCAGAGTTCCTGAGAGCCACACAGGAAGAAATGAACATTTCTCCTTGGGTAGGGATCAGTGTCTTTGAAGAGTTGGGCATTGGGTTGAGACTTGAAAAATGAGCAAGTATTGTCAGTTGGATGAGGAAGATAAGGGTGAGGAGAGGTGGAAGTAAGGGCTGGAGAAGGGCCTTCTAGAAGGTCAGAGCAGCTTGAGCAGAGGCACGGAGGTTTGCAGAAGCAGGGTACATTTAGGAAGCAGCAGGGCTGGGCAGGGCATTTGGAGAGGGAGAATGCAGAAAGAAAAGTCTTGTGCTTTAGGGTTTGGTGCTGATGTTAAAAGGGGTGTGCTCTGGATTTCAGATACTTTATTTAAAATGACTCTGCCACTGGCGTTGTGACTGGGGAACTTACTTAGCTTCTCGTGCCTTAATTATCTGTAAAATGGTAAGGAATCTTTGCTTTAGTTCAGTATCTGTAAAATGTTAAGTGTATTTTTAGTATTTACCTCATAAAGTATGTTTAGGATTAAAAAATTAATGCATGTAAGGGTCAAACCCAGTACTGACATACAGTCAAATATCCTATAAATGGAGTTATGATTTTATCTTGTAAGCAAAGGGGACAGAAAAATAAGGAAGGTGCATGATTATTTTATGTTTTGCAAAGATGACCTTGGTGGCAATGTATGGAAATAATTATGGTGGCCAGTGCTGAAGCATAGTGTTGTTGCAGAAATATAGCCAAGAAGTGATGATTGCAACAGAAGTGGGAGTGGAGACAAGAAATGTTAGGGATTTAGTGACTGAACATATGTGGGAGGTGAGAGAAATGGAGAAATTGAGGGTGCCTCCTGAATTTATGGATGGTATAATTTCCTAAGACAGGGAACAAAGGAAGAGGAGTAATAGGAGACAGAGGATCAGATCAGGTTTGAATGTTAAAGAGCCTATGAGATAATTAAGAGTGAGGTTTAAGAAGCAGGGTCCTTTGGCTATAAGCATTAGGAAGACAGTGTGAATTATTAGAAGTTACTGCAGTGATCACAGTGGTTCAAGGCTATAGTGGGATATACAAAATCCAAGAGAGGGAATGTAGATTATTATCTTACAGTTAAATGTAGATTATTATTTCATGGTTCTTGACATTGAAGATGGAAGATGGCAGTAAAAAACTGTGAGAGAGAAACATAAGGTTGTGTTAGGATTAATTTTGTTCTGTATATTGGGGTGAGAGCTTGAACTTATTAGAAAACTTCAAGGAAGGAGCAGAAGGGGAGATGTTGATTATATAACAGTGAGAAACAATTGATAAAATAAGGTTCCTGAGACGTACAGGTAGGGAAGTGAGAGTAGATATAAGTAAGACACTTCTAGACATTTGTCAAGACAATTGTTAAAAGTTGTGTGATGGTGTATTAGTAATCTATTGCTGTGTAACTCAAATATAGCAACTTACATCAGCACATATTTATCATTTCACAGTTTCTGGGAGTCAGAAATTTGGGAAATATTAGATGAATGGTTCTGTCTCAGATTTTTTGAGGTTGCAGACAAGGTGTTGGCTGGGGCTGCAATCATCTGAAGGCTTGATAGGGGCTGGAAGTTCAGTTCTTTGATGGTTGTTGGCAGGATCACTTAGTTCCTTGTTATCTAGACCTCTCCATACAGCTGCTTGTGTGCCTTTATAACAGGACAGCTGACTTCTACCCCTCAACCCAGCAGCCCAGGCTACTCTGTCGAGCGAGTGATTCAAGAGAACAAGGAGGAAGCTACAGTGCTTATTGTAACCTGGCCTTAGACTTCACATACTTTTATCCTGACATTTTCTATTCTATATATATATTATTTATTTATTTATTTATTTTAGAGTCAGTCACTGAGTAATACCCTACGCTCAAGAAGAGGGGCATTAGGATTCATTTTTCAAAGGGAGGATCATCAAACAATTTGGGATATATTTTTAAAACTACCATCAGTGGCTACAGAATTAACATGTACTTTTAAGTGTAACTGCTCATGTACCATGTTTTATATAGTATAAGGGATTCAATAATAGATATTGTGATATATGAGGTCCAACAAGTAAGTTCACAAACTCACCGTGCGCTTAAGTTGACAGCACTGTACAAACAACTCAGTAAGGTTTCATAGCCTTTGTATATCAGTGTCTCACAGCTGTGTTTCTGTCAGAGTGTGGCAGTGTCTGGCTGAGTTGTGTTTATTATTGTTGAGTGTTTTTGTGTGCCATTGAGAGAATGTCAGTGTCAGAGCTTGAATTAAAGAAAGGACAAACATTAAATTTCTCATGAAATTTGGAAATGAAATTGGGGACATGTTAGTGCAAGAGTATGGGGATGATGCCATGAAAAAAATAGCAATGTACAAATGAATTAAATGTTTTTCTGAGAAGGGAGAAAGCGTAACTGATAAAGAGAGGGCAGGGTGGCCAGGAACAAGCAAAAGTGACGGGATACAAAATTCATCAAATTGGATGTCAAAATCATCAGCTGACTGTGAGAAGCCTAGCAGACTAAGTAAACATCAATAGAGGAACAGTTAGGAAAATCTTCACTGAAAATCTTGGCATGAGAAAGGTATGTGCCGAAATGGTTCCAAAGGAGTTCACTGATGAAAAAAGGCAAAGGAGAGTAAGTTTGCCAAGACCTTTTAGAGAGGCAAGGTGATATTTTGGGCCATATTATTGAAGTGTCCAAGTGAACAATGGAAATTAGCCAATTCTTCATGACCACAAATGTTTCATCAGTCCAAATCAAAGTCAAAACGATGTTGCTAACCTTTTTTGATATCAGAGGGATTGTTCATGATGAAGTTTTTACCAACTGGACAGTCAACCAAGTTGACTATTTGTATGTGCTGAAAAGTCTTTGTGAAGAAAGATTAAAATTACCTGAACTTTTCACCAACAACTCATGGCTCTTGCATCATAACAGTGCACCAGCTCACACGGCACTGTCTGTGAGGAAGTTTTTAACCAGTAAACAAATAACTATTGAAATATCCTCTCTACTCACCTGATCTGTCCCCCAATGACTTTTTTTTTTTTTGCCTAAAAATAAAGGAAATAATGAAAGAAAGGTATTTTCATGACATTGAGGACACCAAGGGTAATATAACAATGACTGATGGTCATTTGACAAAAAGAGTTCCAAAATTGCTTTGAAGGGTGGAACAGGCACTGCTGTTGTTGCATAGCTTCCCAAAGCAGTGTTTCAAAGGGGACCATACTGATAATCAGCAGTGAGGTATGTAGCACTTTTTCTAGGACTCCTTTGCAAAATTAATTGTCAGGCCTCGTATAATCATTTGTCCTAAGCCATTTTATTTGCATAAATGATGAATTTAAGATGCTCTCTCTAGATATATTTTCCAAAAAGGATCTACTCTTTTAATTTATACGAGTGTGAACAACAATAATCATATCTCACTTGATACAGGTAATCACTGGTAATATTTACCACTTATTTAATTTAATTTTTAAAGATTTATTTTATTGCTTTTGACAGAAACAGAGAGAGACAGAGAGAAACAGAGACAGCGAGAAGGAGGAGGGCCCAGAGCAGTCTCCATAGTTGTACGTCATTAGTTGTGACATGGTTTCATTCCTCACAGGTGGATGTGGGGCTGTGCTGAGTGGGAACTGAACCAGGGACCTCCTTCATGGGAGTTGAGTTAGCAGTTGTGCCACAGCTCAGCATATGAGGTTGCACATATTGGGGCCTGCTATTGAGCCCTTACGATTGTGAGGCAGGCACTCAATTGCTGAGCTATCCTGGCATCCCAGTATTTACCATTTATACCTAAACACATGTTGCTCAAAATTTTGCTCAACTCTGGAGCCTTTTGTTTAAATAAAATCATAGAGGTTTGGAATTCATTGAAATTTTATTTTTTTTAAATAAGCATTCAATTGTAATTACTGTCTCCCTGCTAGTAGAGAACTCTAACTCAGTGGTTCTCAACTCTGGCTGCACATTATAATCACTTGGAAGCTTTTGATATAAAATGATGTGGGTCAGGGCCCAGGCATTGTTATTTCATCAAAGATTTCCCCAAGTGATTCCAGTGTGTGATCCGGGGAGAAAACAAGCAAATGCTAAAGCAAGTAGAATAAGCTGCACAGGGCAATGTTGGCATATGTAAGTTTTAAAACTTATTTTTTTTAAATTAATAAATTAACTTTTAATATTATTTCTTGTTTGAGAGAAGGTGAGAGAAAAGGGGGAATAACCAATACAGTCTCTATAATTGTACATCACTAGTTGTGACATGGTTTCATTCCAGGTGGATGTGGGGCTGCTCAGGGCTGGAACTCAACCAGGGCCTCCCGCATGGGAGGCAAGAACCTTTGCCACCAAACCATCCTGGCAGTTGCCAGTTGTACCATGCTTTAGCATATGGGGTTGTATGGGTGGTGGCTTGGAATCAAACTCTCTACCTCTCTATTGTAATGCAGGTGCTCAACTGCTGAGCTATCCCAGCATCCCGTTTTAAAAATTACTTTAATTATTTTCTGTGAGTGTGTGTGAAGAGATGTGCGCCCAAAGAATATAGTTATATTTACAGTTAACAGTATCACTCCTAGTTCATATTTTAAATTTTTTTTAAGATTTATTTTTATTGTTTTTTGACATAGAAGCAGGGACAGAGACAAAGAGAGGGAGACAGAGAGAAGGGGGAGGGCCCAGAGCAGTCTCCATAGTTGTGTGTCATTAATTTTCACTATAGTTTCACTTCATAGGTGGGCATGGGGCTACACAGGGCAGGAAGTGGGCCTGGGGCCTCCTGCATGGGAAGCATGTCCCCACAAGCCAGGGACCTCCCACATGTGAAGCATGCCCTGGCGAGAACCAAACTGGAGGCACAGCCCAGTTCAGCATATAGTTCTGCATGAGTCAGGGCATGGGATATGGTCTTCAGACACCCAGCGCTGCAAAGTGAGCACTTAACCCTCTGAGCCATCCCGGCATCCCACTCCTAGTTCATATAATAGAATAAATGATCAGTATTTCATGGTGAACATAGAAGAACAGTATGAAATTCTGAGTCCCTAGCAAATATGACAACCGTTTCTTTAGGAGAGCCTTCCAACTTTCTGGATCAAATCACAAATGCCCCAGGGTATAAGCTCACATCAAAGTCATTGTCCTTTGCATGAATGCCTTCATTTATTCAATAAACAATGTAATAAACTATGTGCCAGGTACTGTGCCAAGCACTGAATGCCTGCACAAGAATAAGGAATAGATTCTTCAAGTGAGCAACTCTCTTTTGAAGATGGGAGACCTGCAGGCACATGAATAAGAGGAAGAGGTAGCAAAATTTTAAGAATTGTTATTAAAACAGCACAGAACCAACCAGTTAGAACCACCTAGTGTGGCACCAGCCACAGTCTGGTCAGTGCATACTGGCTGTCTATCAGCATTGACTGTAGGGAACATAAAGTATAATATCTTAATACCAAAAGAGGAATATCAGCAAGAGGGAGCAGAGAGAAGGGAACACTTACTTCTGGAATTCTAAATTTGTTTCCTTTGCAGAGTGAACAGAATTAGTATGATTGATTGCACTGGTTTTTGTCCTGTCTTGTATCCATACATTTGCCACATACCCAGTTCTTACTAAAGAAGGAGAATCACATTTCCCACTGCTTGGATCTAGGGGGGCTTAGTGACTGACTTTGGCTAATAGAATGGTGCAGAAGTGATGATTTGCCAGTTACAAGCTCAGATTGTAAAATGCCTTGTGCAATTCTGCATGTTCTTCCTTCTCAGTCATCACTATGACAAGTTGCCCAAGACAGTTTACTGGAGGATAAGAGACTATGGACAGAGCTAAGCTGCCCAGTTGTCCCAGATGAAGCCATTCTAGATCAGCTAACAGTCAGCTAATACCTATAGCTGGGTTTTTCAACAGCAGCACTATTGACTTTTGGAGCTAGACAATTCTTCATTTTGGGAGGTTGTCCATTTAAGGATGTTTAGCATCAACACTGGCCTCTACACCCTAAATGCCTACACCCTAAATGCCAGTAACATCCAGCCCCCTCCAGTAGTGACAACCAAAAATGTCTCCAGATGTTGCTGCATATTCCCTAGGGGTCCAAAACTTCCTTGATTGAAAACTATTTTCCTAGACTTAGGAGTGTATCTATCCAAGATCAGCAGGACTACCTAGCTGCTGACCCCAGATGCATGAACAATAAATGTTTATTGTTGTTTGCCACTGAAGTTTGTGCTTTGTTATATAGCATTATTGTGGAATAGGCAGATAATAAGAATAAAATCATACAAACATGAAAATGGGAGGTGGAACTTGACAGTCCCAGTGTGGTGGAAGCATGAAGAGTGGATTTGTAGGTAGAATGGGTGTTGGTCTGAAGTACAGAAAAGGCTGAAGAGCTTGGTTGAGGCTGGATCCATGGAGACTTCAGGTGACTTGGTCTGAACAGTGGACATGATTATTCATGGGAAGAGGAGAGCCACCAGAGGTTTTATTTATGTATTTATTAGTTATGGCAGGGGGAACAAAGTTACCAGCTTGTACTTTAGGTAGTAGTAGGGAGGGGGAGTTGGAGGCAGAAGGAAGGGTTTTGCAATAGTTCAGCTGGTTGGTTCAGAAAGCCTGAAGTAGAATGACTAAGGTTTCAAAAGGAGGGGATAGTTGCCAGAAAAATTAGGTAAAAAATTATAAAATTGATACAGCTTGGTAACCTGTACATTGCTCATTTGCACATTTGGTTTTCTCTCTGTGAAATGTCCCCTCCCCTCCAGTGGTCCTTTGCTCAATCTTCAGTACACAGCTTAGCATTTAGGGAAGTTACTTTGAAGTCTTCCATGTATCATGAAAGTAAAGCCTCTATGATTTTTGCCACATTTTTCTCCTCATTGAGTTTTCCATCTTAAATTTTAAGTGATCAGTTGTAAGTCTGTTTTCCGCATTTTCAACTGCTAATTCCTTTATTAAACGTCTTCTCTGCGTTTGGTTTGGTGGTGAGTGCTTGGGATACAACTGTGAATTAGAGAGGTATATGTTTTTTTGAGCCTATGGTCTAGAGTAGTAGCACACAGATAAATAGGCAATCATAGTACATGCTGTGATGAGGCAGGTAAAGAAGAGTATAGGAATATACAGGATGGACACTGAATCTGGAAGAGAGGGTACTAATGACAGCGTCTTGGAAGAAGGAAATGGTAAAGAGGTAGGATATAACACTGGAGGAGCTAAAGCCAGGCAACTGAGGAGTTTATGGCCCTGGGATGAGGGGAAACATCACATTTGGGAAACATGAAAATTTAGCAAAGCTTGACCATGAATGGCCTTATAAATTATTATCAGAGCTGTGTTGCCACAAATCACTCTGATTAATTTTTTAACAGGATTTATTTTATTGAGAGAAGGTAAGAAAGTGAGAGAGAGAGAGAGAGAGAGAAGGGAGTTGGGCCCAGAGCATCTCCATAGTTGTACATCATTAGTTGTGACATGATCTCATTCCACATAAATGGATGTGGGGACACACAAAGTGGGGACTGAGCCAGGGACCTCCTGCATGGGAGGCAAGAACCTTTGCCGCTGAGCCATCTCAGTGGTTACTCGTTGTGCCATAGTTCAGCATATGGGGTTGTTTTTGTGGGCTGGGGCCAGGAATTGAACTCCTGATCTTGTGATTGTGAGGCAAACGCTCAAACACTGACCTATCCCAGCATCCCTACTCAGATTGATTTTTAGTCATGGCTGTGCATCAGAACCACCTTATGGAGTTCTTAATAATACAGATACCTGAGTCCCTTTTCAACCTATGAGCTCATCGTGACCAGAATGTGTGTGGCCCATATTGGTGTATGTGAATATGTACCATTTCCCCGAAAATAAGACAGTGTCTTATATTAATTTTTACTCTCAAAGATGCGCTAGGTCTTATTTTCAGGGGAGGTCTTATTTTTCCATGAAGAAGAATACAGTACACATTTATTGTTGAACAAAAAAGAAAAGGAAATTTATTGCCTGTATACAGTACGGTAGTAGTTGTCATCACAACCCAGCATAACCAGACAAACTGAATCCTACAGTATCAAGTATTTCTTGTTACGACCATTATTTCCATATACAACAATCTATGGTACATTTACTCATTTATTCAATGACAGTCATGTCATTATCTTCTGGAACATCATTATAACAACCCAAACCCTGAATTTCCTGGTGAATTTCTTGTGACTCCATTTCTTTCAGAATCAGTGGACCAAATCTCTCATGTTTAGCAATCGCACTGTCCTTAAATGAGTACTTCTTGTCAACGTAGCCTGCTTGTAGTGCATTTGCAATGCAACTGTCAGTGATTTTCTCCCATGAATTCTTCACCCAAGTCACAACCTCTTGCAGTTTAGGTTTCACAAAGTTTCCACGCTGATTTCTCTCCATTCTATTTTCAATGTAGTCATTAATTTCCCGTGCGACTCACTGTCTAATTGTGAGTCAGCCAGACTCCGTCAGGGCAGAGCGAGCAGCAGGCGGCCGCTTGTCCTGGTGGCGGAGTGGGCTCTCTGATGAAAAGAGACCGCGCACTTCCTGTCTGCTCCGGCTGCGCTGCGGCCAACAGTGGGCTGTGCGGCAGCGCCCACCGCTTCGGTCCAGAGTCCAGAGTTAAGGTAGCATCAGGTGGGGCTTATTATTGGGGAGGCCTTATGTTCGGGGGAGGCCTTATTATCGGGGAGGTTTTATTTTCGGGGAGGTCTTATTTTCGGGGGGATGCCTTGTATTTCAGCGAGAGGCAAAACTGTAAGTAGGTCTTATTTTCGGGGGATGTCTTACTTTCGGGGAAACACAGTATTCATAAATGGCCAACCATGACCACCATCTAATTCTAAAATATTTTCATCACCCCCAAAAGAAAGCCACAGCCATTAGTAGTGTCTTAGTAGATTTTTGTAAATGAGTAACTTAACAAATGAAAATGTAAGAAATTCTTAGAACTCTTATATCAGAAACTGGTGTGATAATACAACACTGCAGAAAAATGTTTTCTCAGAAATGTGTCTCTACTAAAATATTTTTAAATCATTTCATTTTTAAAATAAGTGATATCTCCCATATATTTTAAATATACTGACTATTCTTTTAAGTTGTGACTGTAATACAAAGGCCATTTGGGGATTTAATTTTCAGTTTACGGATCACAGAGAGATGCTTCATTAAAAGCCACAAAGCATTTAGAAGTAAACATGTTTTTTACATAGTTCAAAGCTACCAGTAATTAGCAAAACATGACATAGAATCTGCATCTGTATTTAAAAGATAATATCTTGGTCAAATACCAAAAATAAAAATCACAAATTTCCATTAATATACACCAGAGCTTCAAAAGTTAGCAAACCTATTCTAAAAATACAAATATCAAAATCCCTGAAAACAGCAAGACTGAAAACCCATTCTTATCAGATAATTGACATCATACTTGAGCACTATTACTCTTTCTTTTTCAGCTAACAAAAAGAACTTTAATTCTATTAAGAAGGTAGCAAACAAGAAAGAAAGAGAGAGAAGCCAAGGAGACAAAGAGAAAAGTGAACGAGTGAGCGAGATAGATTTATTTCAGAGAGTTACTCCATAGTGTTGTCTTGGAAAAAAGTTTATTAAAGACTTAAATATTGACTGTGATAAATAAGAAACTCATGTCAAAGGCAAAATGTCACTATCTCCTTCAAAAAAAAATAATGGGAATGCTGGGATAGCTCAACAGGTTGAATGCTTGCCTTGCAACCACAAGGTCTGGGGATCAAATCCCAGCCCTGACTGACCTGTGCAAACCTATATGCTGAACTGCAGTGTGTCCCCCATGTGGGAGGCCTCCAGTTCAGCTCCCGCCCTCGCAGTCCCACATCCACCTGTGTAGGATGAAACTATGTCAAAACTAATGATGTACAACTACAAAGACTGCTCTGGACCCTCCCCTTTCTCTTTCTTTCTCTCTCTCTCTCTCAAAAATGATAAAATAAATCTAAAAAAAAAAAAAAGGGAAAATCTGACCAAGGACTAACAAAGTAATCAGTGAATTCTGAAGTATCCTGACTATGCCTGAATTGTTCAACCACTTTTTATTTTTACCTTCCTCTTTCCCCTACATGCTCTACATAGGACACAGCTGCACTGTGCCACTCTGAGTCACCCAACCAGAGGATCAGTGGATGACAGCCGCTGTATCCACTTTTAGAAGGACACCGCATGCAGGCACAGAGCCGAACATTCTTGAGCCCCACAGTATCCAGCAAACAACTGCATCGTTTTGCTAGTTCTAGGCTTTAAGCTCTGAAAACTACATCCTTATCTGAGGAACATAAAATTCAATGGGGAAAACAAATCAGATTCTGGTATTGGATATTTTCATTTCTAACATTTTTTAAGACGTATTTTATAATTCAGTAAAAAAATTCCATATATATTAGCAAGAAGAAAAACTGAAATACTTAAGATCAACCTTTTTATATTTTTCCAGCTTTAGTAACATATAATTGACAAAATGGTAATATATTTAAAAGGTTCACTGTGATAATTTGATATACGTATACATTGTAAAAAGATTCCTCTAACCTAGTTAATTAACACATTCATCACTTTTTTTTTTTCTTTTTTCTTTTTTGGGTGGACGAGAGGTAAGTTTTAGTCACTCAGCAAATTTTAATTATATAGTACAGTGTTATCAATTATAATCACTATGTTATACATTAGATCCTCAGACTTTATTCATCCTATAACTGAAAGTCTCTACCCTTTTACCAACTTGTCTCTATTTCCCCAAGGCCAGGCACATGCAAACACTTTTTTACTCAATGATTCCATGAGTTTGACTGTTTTTTGGTTTTTTTTCTAGATGCCATATACAAATGATACCATGAAGTATTTGTCTTTGGCTCGCTTATTTCGCTTAGCATAATGCCTTCAAGATCAATCCATGTTGTTGCAAGTGGCAGAATTTCTCTCCTTTTCGTGACTGAATATTCCTCTCTCTCTCTCTCTTCTCTTCTCTCTCTCTCTCTCTCTCTCTCTATCTATCTATCTCTCTCTCTTTCTACATCTTGGCTACTGTGAATACTGCTGTAATGAACATGGGCATGCAGATATCTCTTCAATATCCTGTTTTCTTTAGATATGTATTCAGAAGTGAGACTCCTGGATCATATGGTAGTTCTATTTGAGGATCCTCCATACTGTTTTCCATATTGGCTGCACCAATTTACATAGTTCCCACACCCCCGACACACACAAAGTTATACTTGGTGCACAAGGTTTCCCTTTTCTCTACATCCTTGTCAACACTTGTTGTCTCTTGTCTTTTTGGTGATAGCCATTCTAACAGGTATGAGGTGATACCTTGCTGTGGTTTTGATTTGCATTTCCCTGAGGATTAGAAATGTTGAGTACCTTTTTATATACCTGTTGGACATTTGCATGTCTCGACAAATGTCTATTCAGCTTCTCTGCCCATTTTTAAATTTATTTTTTATTATTAGTTTCAGATATACAAAACAACGTAACAATTACACATTCGTACACCTCATAAAATCATAATTCCAACAAATCTACTACCCATCTGACACCATACACACCAATTACAATACCATTGACTATATTCCCAATACTGTACATTACATAACTATATATATTTTAACTATAGTTGACATTCAATATTATTTTATATAAGTTTCAGGTGTACACTAGTGATCAGGCATTTACTTAATTTATGAAGTGATCTTCCTGATAAGTCTAGTACCCATCGAACAACATACATACTTTTTACAATGTTATCGACTATATTTCCCATACTTTGACATCCTGTGACTATTTTAACTAAAATTCTGTATTTTTCAACCCCTTCAAATTCTCACCCATCCCTCTAATCTCCTTCCCTTAGCAACGATCAGTTTGTTCTATATATCCATGAGTCTATTTCCATTTTTATTCATTTCATTCTGTTCTTTAGATCCCATGTATAAGTGACATCATATGGTATCTGTCTTTCTCAGTCTGACTTACTCACATAGCATAATACCCTCTAGGTCCACCTATATTATATCTGAGTAATATCCCTCAATTTCTTTATCTAATCTTCTTTCGATGGGCATTTTGGTTGTTTCCATCTTGGCTGTTGTGAAGAGTACTGCCATATACATAAGGGTGCATGTATCTTCTCAAATCAGTTCTGGATTTCTCTGAATAAATATCCAAGAGTGGAACTGCTGGGTCATAAGGTAGTTCTATTTTTTTTTTTTAAACCTCCATACTGTTTTCCATAGCAAACTCACAAATTTACAATCCCATCTACAGTGAACAAGGGTTCCCTTTTCTCCACATTTTTGCCACACTTGTTATTTGTTGAATTGTTTATGATGGCTATTCTGACAGGTGTAAGGTGATATCTCATTGCAGTTTTAATTTGCACTTCTCTGATTAGTGACGCTGAACATCTTTTCGTAAGTCTATTGGCCATCTGTATGTCCTCTGAAGAAATGTCTATTCAGGTTTCCTGCCCATTTTTTAATCTGATCATGTTTTTATTTGGCATTGAGTGTTATGAGCTTTTTATAAATTTTGTATATTGACCCCTTATCAGATGTATCATTGGCAAATAGCTTCTCCCACTAGTAAGCTGTCTTTTCATTTTGTTGATGGTTGCCTTGACTGTGCAAAAACTTTCTAGTTTGATATAGTCCCACCTTTGTATTTTTTCTTTTGTTTTCCCTGACGAAAAGAGATGCATCAGTGAAAACATTACTAAGGGTAATATATGAGAGTTTACTTCCTATTTTTTCTTCTCGAAGTTTAATGGTTTCTGGTCCTACATTCAAGTCTTTAATCTATTTTGAGTTTCTTTTGTGTATGGCATAATAAGGTGGTCCAGTTCCTTCTTTTTTTTTCTTTTTCTTCATCTATCTGTCCAGTTTTCCCTATGCCATTTACTGAATAAACCGTTACCCCAATATATATTCTTGCTTTCTTTGGCAAAAACTAAATGACAATATAGATATGAATTTATTTCTTGGCTCTCTTTTCTGTTACATTGACCTATGTGTCTGTTCATATGCCAATACCATGCTGGTTTAATTACTATGCCCTTGTAGTATAATTTGATATCAGGTAGCTTGTTACCTCCAGCTTTCTTGTTCCTACTAAAGACTGCAGTTGCTATTTGGAGTCTTTTGTGTTTCCACATAAATTTTCGGATTACTTGTTCTAGTTCTGTGAAAAATGTCATTGCTATTTTGATAGGAATTGCACGGATTCTATAGATTGTTTGGGGTGATATGGACATTTTAACTACAACTATTTTAATTGTTCCCATCCATGAGAATGATATATGTTTCCATTTGTATCTTTAACTTCTCTCTTCAATGTTTTATACATTTCTGAGTACAGATCATTTATTTACTTGGTTAAATTTATTCCAAGTTTGTTTTTTGTTTTTTTATGCAATAGTAAATGGGATTGTGTTCTTAATTTTTTTCCTGATAGTTCATTATGGGTGTATAAAAATGCAACCGATTTCTTGGTATTAATTTTGTATCCTACTACTTCACTAATTGATCAGGTCTAATCATGTTTTGGTGGAACCTTTGGGGTTTTTTTATATTCACTACCATGTCACCTGCAAATAATGGCAATTTTACTTCCTCCTTTCCAATTTGGATGCCTTTTTTTTTTCCTTGTCTGTTATGGCTAGGACTTTCAATACTGTTAAATAAAACTGGTGATAATAAGGGTCTTGTCCCAGATCTTAAGGAGAATGCTTTTAGCTTTTCCTCACTGAATATGATACTATCTATGAGTTTGTCATATATAGCCTTTATTATGTTGACATGCTCCCTCTATTCTCTTTGCTGAGAGTTTTTATCATAAATGGATGCTGAATTTTGTCAATCACTTTTTCTGCATCTGTTGATATGTATGACTATTTGATTTTTATTTTTCATTTTGTTTATGTGGTATATCAAGTTAACTGATACATGGATATTGAACCAACCTTCCATATCATGAAAATCCCACTTGATTATGGTGTGTAATCTTTTTAATATATTTCTAAATTTGGTTTGCTAATATTTTGCTGAGAATTTTTCCATCTATGTTCATTAGGGATATCCGTCTATAGTTTGTTTGGTTTTGTTTGGTTTTTGTAATGTCTTTGTCTGATTTTTGGAATCAGAGTAATAGTGGCGTCACAGAATGAGGTTGGGAGCCTTCTCTTCTCTTGATTTTTTTTGGAATAGTATGAGAAAAATAGGTGTTAATTATATATTTTTTAAGATTTAATTTATTGAGAGACGGTGAGAGAGAGAGAGAAAAGGGACTGCCCATGAGCAATCTTCAGAGTTGTACATCATTAATTGTAACATGGTTTCATTCCACACAGGTGGACGTGGGCCCGTGAGGGGCAGAAATCAAACTGGGGGCCTTTCACATGGGAGGTGAGAACTTTGTCCCCATGCCATCCTGGCAGTTACCACTTGCACTGCAGTTCAGCATATGGGTCTACACAGGCTTCGGCTAGGAATCGAACTGCTGACCTCTCATTTGCAAGACAAATACTCAAACACTGCGCTATATGCTATACCGACATCCCTAGGTGGTAATTCTTTTTTAAATGTTTGGTAAAACTCACCTAGTCCAGGGCTTGTGATTGTGGGGAGCTTGTTGATTACTGATTCAATTTCATTAGTAGTAATCATTCCATTCAGATTCCTTGTTTCTTCTTGAGTCAATCTTGGAAGATTGTATGCTTCTAGGAATTTATCCATTTCTTCCAGATCGTCAAATTCGTTGACATATAACTGCTTATACTATTTTCTTATAATCTTTTGTATTTTATAATACAATACCTCTTGTCACTTCTCCCCTTTCATTTCTAATTTTATTTATTTGAGTCCTCTTTTCTTCTTGCTGAGTCTAGTTAAAGGTACTGTCAATTTTATCTTTTCAAAGAACCTCTTGGTTTCATTGATCTCTGGTATTGGTTTATTAGCCTCTATTTTGTTGATTTCCACTCAGATCTTTATTATTTCCTACCTTGGACTCACTTTGAGCCTTTCTGTTATTTCTCCATTTCCCTTAGGTGTAAAGTTAGACCACTTATTTGAGATTTTTCTTGTTTGTTGAGGCCTGCATTGCTACAAATTTCCCTCTTAGGACTGTTTTCTGTGTCCCATAAATTTGGGGTCATTGTGTTTTCATTTTCATTTGTCTCAAGGTTTCTTTTGATTTCTTCCTTGATCTCATTATTGACCCATTCATTATTTAGTAGCATGATATTTAGGCACTATATGTTTGTGTGTTTTTCTTTCTTTTTTTGGCAATTGAATTTTAGTTTCATACCACTGTGGTTAGAGAAGACACTGGAAATGATTTCAATCTTCTTAAATTTATTGTGTCTTGATTTGTGGCCTAACATGTGGTCTATCTTGGGAAATGTTCCATGTACACTTGAAAAGAATGTATATTCTGCTGCTTTGTGGTGAAATGCTCTAAAAATATCAATTAAATCCATCTGGTCTGGTGTGTCATTTAAGGTTGTCTTTTCTGTGATTTTCTGCCTGAAATATCTGTCCATTGGTGTCAGTGGGGTGTTCAAGTTCCCTATTGATTGTGTTACTGCTGATCTCTGCCTTTATGTTAGTCGATACCTGTTTTATATATTTAGGTGCTCCTATGTTGGGTGCATAGATGTTTAATAAGGTTATGTGCTCTTGTTGGATTGACCCCTTTATTATTACATAATGTCTTTCTTTGTCTCTTATCATAGTCTTCATTTTAAAGTCTATTTTGTCTGATATAAATATTGCTACCCAGGTTTCTTTCTCCTTTCCATTTGCTAAAATATTTTTTCCATCCCTTTACATTCAGTCTCTGTTTCTTTTGATCTGAGGTGGGTCTCTTGTAGACAGCATATGCTTGGGTCTTGTTTTCTTTCCTATTCAGCTACCCTATTTTTTTTGATTGCAGCATTTAATCCACTTACATTTAAAGTGATTATTGATAGGTACATTGTTATTGCCATTTTATTATTTATATTTTTTATCTCTTATTTGTTTTCCTCCTTTTTCTTAAAGAAGTTATTTTTAATATTTCTTGTAATACTAACTTGGTGGTAATGAATTCCTTTAGCTTTTTCTTGTTTGGAGAGCTCTGTGTCTCTCCTTCAATTTTAAATGATAGCCTTTCTGGGTAGAGCAGTCTTGGTTGTAGTCCCCTGCTTTTCATCACTTTCAATTATTTTCCGCTACTCTCTTCTGGACTACAAAGTTTTTGTCAAAAATCAGCTGAGAGTCTTATGGCAGTTCCCTTGTAAGTAACTAGTTCTCATCCTCTTGCTGCTTTTATAATTATGTCTTTAATATTTTGCCATTTTAATTATAATGTGTTCAGTGTGAGCCTGTTTGGGTTCATCTTGTTTGGGACTCCTGGGTTTTTATGTCTATTTCTTCCACAGGTTAGGAAAATTTTCAATCATTTCTTCAAATAGCTTCTCTAACTCTTGCTATATCTCTTCTCCTCCTGGTACTCCTATGATGTGAATATTGTTATGCTTGATGTTATCCCAAAGGTCCCTTAAACTATCTTCAGCTTTTTAGTAAAGATTTTATTGTTTTTGACAGAGAGAAGGGGGAGGGCCCAGAGCAGTCTTCATAGTTGCACATTATCAGTTTTCAACATGGTTTTGTTCCACACAGGTGGGCAGGGGCTGAGAAGGCCAGGAACTAGGCTTGGGGCCTCCCACATGAGATGTTTACCCTCTCAAGCCAGGGGCTAAACCTGGGGGGGGGGGTGAGAACTCAACTGGGGGCCTCTCGCATAGGAAGCACTCCCCAGTTCAGCATATGGGTCCGTATGGGCGGGGGCTGGGATTCGATCCTCAGTCCCTGGGGCTGCAAAGCAAGCACTTAACCCACTGAGCCATCCTGGCTTCCCCTATTTTCAGGTTTTTTATTCTTTTTTTCTTTTTGTTTTAATTGGGTATTTTTCCTGTTTTGTCCTCTAAATCATTGATTTGATCCTCTGCTTCTTCTAATCTGCTGCTGATTTCTTCTAGTGTATATCTCATGTCAGTTGTAAGTATTCTTAAATCTGACTGGTTCTTTTTTATGGTTTCTTTGCCCTGCTTTATGTTCATTATGTCTTCCTTGAAGTTCTCACTAAGTTCCTTAAGCATTCTTATAACCATTGTTTTCACTTCTGTCTCTAGTAGTTTGGTGGCCTCTATTTCATTTTGTTCTTTTTCTGGAGGTTTCTCCTGTTCTTTTATTTGGGACATGTTTCTTTGTTTCCTCATTCTGGTTGCCTCTCTGCATTTACTTCTATTAGGTAGATCTCCTACATCTCTCAGTCTCTGCCAGGTGTCCTTATGTAGCAGGTGTCCTGTATGGTCCAGTGATGCAGTCTCCCCAATACCCTATGCACGTGTTCTCAGATTATTCCTTGCGTATGTTGTATGTATTCTCCTGTTATACTTGCATATCAAATGCTTTTGGCACATCAGTGGGTAGGATTGACTCCCAGGCTGATTATCTGTGTGGCTGGCTATTCCCACAATGTACACGCTTCTGTGTGGGGGCTCACCCCCTCAAAGGGGAATCATCCCAGCAGATTCTTATGCCTTTTGAGACCACCCTTTGTGTGTGCCACTTGGCTGTGGGGGAGAGGGGAGAATTGGGTAGTGTTATGTTGTGATCTGAAGCCAGCCTCTGGATGTGTTGTTTCCGATGTCTCTTGGGAGAGAATTTCATGCAGGTCAATTTTAGCCTTGCCTGTGACCAGCCCAGGGCAACCTTGTAGGAGCAACCTGGTTGATTGCATAGCCCTCACTGTGAAACGAAACTGGTTGCCACAAGTATTGGGCCTCTGGCAGCTTAGCAAAAGGACTAGGACCTCCTTTGGCATTTTTTCTACCTGCTGTTTTCCTGTAAGGCTCATCCACTGAAAGGGCCTCCTTAGGTGTGCAGGCTGGGTGTTGAATTTTTTTTCTTTTTTTTTTTGATTTTTTAATTTTTAATTTTTTTTTTTTTTTTGACAGAGAGAGAGAGAGAGATACAGAGACAGAGACAGAGAGAGAACTGAACTGGGGGAACTCCCCAGTTCAGCACATGGGTCCGCACAGACTGGGGCCGGAATTCGATCCTTGGTCTCTGGCGCTACAAAGTGAGCGCTTAACCCATTGAGCCATCCTGGCTTCCCAGGCTGGGTGTTGAGAGTGTCTCCGGTGATGCAGCAACTATCTGGCTGGGGCAGGGTCCTATAATGTCATGAAGCATGACCATTGGATTTTACAAAGTTAATACACGTTCAGTTCTTACAGCAGTGCTGGGCCTGTGACCACTTTTTAAAACATCCTGAGAACACCATAGCCAGCCACAGCTCACCTCGTGCCCACAGATCCCCAGGAGCTGCCCAAGTAGGATGCAGCATAACATGTGGCAGACTGCCTGCCACCGAAAGTTCACCAGACCACTGAGGGCCTTCCACTGCTGTAAAAGACTTAAGGCAGGGGTGTCAAACTGGCAGCCCGCGGGTGCCCCCGAGGTAATTTTTTGTGGCCCATGATGCTCTGAAATAAAATGAAAATAGAAAAAATTGTTATGAAGAAAATAGTGCTTAGGGGAGATCGAGGCAACACTGTACACACAATTCCCTCGTTAACCCTTTAACTACTGAAGATGAGTATACACGTGGCCCAGTGCCTTTCCTGGGGGCCTGTGGGCGTGTATAAATGCACTGACTCAGTTCCAGGGACGTTTGTAAATGTGATGTGGCCCACGTGAATTTTCCCTGTTGCACCAAATGGCCCATGCTTTAATTGAGTTTAATTGAGACACACCTGGCTTAAGGGGTGGGCTGGTCTCCCAGTAGCCAAGAGCACCCCTGATGATGCAGCACTAGCGGGCCTCTGCCCAGTTTTTAATTAAATTGTTTGGGTTTTTTGCTGTTGAATTGTTGTGAGTTACATTATTTTTAAATTAACACTTCATAGTCAATATGATTCATTCGATCACAATTTGCACCTAGAAACCAGTAGAACTATCAAAATTAGTAGACCCAATCAATTAGGTACAGGGCTGGACATCTGACACGCAATGATACTTCTAAATGTGACCCCTTTCTAGTCCTTTGAAAATAGAAATAAAATAATCCATTAATGCCTTTTTTAACCAATCCCAGATTATAATGCCATGTTCACTGCTAAGAATTGGCCATTGTTTCGAGTTTCGGTTAATTATCTCCTGCTTTCTATAGTCTTACCACCCATGTATGTATTCCCATGTATTACCATATTTAATTAGCCCATTCCTGTTTAGAAAATGCAACTCACTGCTGCATTCATTTAATTTTACATAAACACAGTTTTCAAAGTGAAAATAAAATAGAGAAACTGTTCTTGGAGTTATTTCTAAAAAGAATTTGTCTCTAATCCTAATGCAACAGAAATGTGTATGATGACATATATTTAATAAATTTTGTGATGGGTAAATTTCAAAGCACGGAACTTTGGGAGTAAGGTTAGGTAGGACTGTAATCCGTGACTGATCTTAGAGTAAATGCTGTAGCCTCAAGTACTACCAGCAAGTATTCTTAAGATTAACAGGAAAAATACTAGTTAACATGTTGGTGGACTTCTCAGCACACAGTTCCCCCAGGATTTCCTTGAGAAAATTCACTGCTTCTCTTTTGTGTAACAGCCAGAAGATTTGTTAGGGATGGACCAGAGTGGACTCTAACTGGCTTAACCTAATCAACTTCTCTATTTTCCAGTCGATCATAAATGAGGGATGTGTCACCTTTCTCTGACCAGAGAGTGTAAAGAGAATATGAATACTGAAATTGCTCTTCCCTCGCAGCCCTCTGAGGGAAAATCCTGGACTTTCTGGGGTGGCACAGGACAGATGTGGACATACTATGGAGAGCCTGAGCATAGAGCCACACAATGCACAGTACAGTTGAAAGGCTAAGAGAAGCTGGGTCCTTACTGATACCACTGAGCTGCTGAGTCAGCCTGATCGGAAATGGGGATCTTCCTCCAGACTGTCAATGAGCCATTAAACCATCATTTTGCACAACAGTCAAGACATGGGAACAAAAAAAATTTTTGAATGAAAAATTTATATTACACATACATACTCATCCAAAACCAAATGAATAAAAAATAAATTTAACCCATCACACAATTCACAACTCTTGATGGAAGTTAAAAGTCAGTAGTTTACCATGTCAGAGCAAACCCAGGGTCCCTCAGGCCCCTTGGGAACCTGAGTACCCATATTCATCAGAATGTGGGGTTAGGGAAACTCCTGGAACCTCCTTTGGGTAAGATCTCTCTCCTTTCCAAGTGGCAGCACCTATTAAGCAGTATATTAGTTAAACAGATTCATATAGGGGTTTTCCTTAAAAACCCTCTTACTCACAGTGGCCAAGTAATGGAAACAACCAAAGTGCCCTTTGACAGATGGATGACTGGATAAAAAAGTTGTGGTACATCTATACAGTGCAATACTACTCAGCAATAAGATAAGATTACCATATTTTTCAGTCCATAAGATTCACTTTTTCCCCCAAAACAAGTGGAGGGAAAAGTGTGTGCGTCTTATGGAGAGAATACTGCAAAGAAGAGTGCACGTTGGGGACCTTAATGATGTCGTGGGGAAGCCTGCAGCCAGATCAGAAAGCAGGGACTGCATGGAAGGAGAGTGGGTCCAGGCAGGTCAGGTGCGTCTTATGGAGCGAAAAATACAGTAAATACTGCTATTTGCAACAACATGGATGGAACTTGAGATCATCATGCTAAGTGAAATAAGCCAGACAGAAAAAAAAAACAACCCAAGAACCATATGACTTCACTATGTGACTGGCCATTTACTTATTTCTCTGCTAAATAGGAATAAAAATTTGTACCTAGCCCATACGATTGTTGAGAAGTTAAATGCTTAGAACAAAACTGGCCAAGCCATAAGCCCTCATAAACTTTTTGTCATGATCTATATACAGTAATCTGAGGGAGTTTAGAGAAAATCTGATTGCCATCCTCCAATAGAGCCAGCCATGCCACCATAGGGCCAGGCAGCACTGTGGACCCCTACCTTCTGGATGAGGGCTGAGCAGCCCTCCCACTACCAACTCAAGTTTCATTCTGCACCACTCTAGCTCTGATTCCCAATGCTCCTATCTCAATGGGTTCCTCTGACTCTTTAGAGTGTTCACACAGCCAACAGCCTCTACCTAGAACACAATTTCCTGCTCCTTTTTTGTCTGGCCAATTTCTGCTCATCTTTTGGGTCTCAGCTTAAACAGTCCTTCCTCAGAGAGGCCTGCCTGACACCCACTAGACCAAAAGAAGTTCTGGACTCTTCCATATTCCATACAATCTGCTCCTCCCTTCATGTCCTTCTGAATAGGCATCACTCACAGAATTATGTATCCAGGGTAGAAGGTACATCCATCAAGGCAGAGACCACATTTGTCTTGTATACTACCAAATTCCTAGCAGATGCTCTATAACTATGAGTATAATATGATGAACAAATGATGTCCCAAACTGAGACAAGTTGCCCTAATACATATACTGGTATAGAAAGGCTACTATGAATATCAATAGCCTAAAATCTAAACAACCCTCAAAAAAAACTCTTACCCTCAAGTCTCAGTTTCCTCATGTCCAACTTACTCCTATGAGCTTCTCACCCACAACAAATAACTCAGTTGTGTCCCTTGGGAAGAAGAGTGTTGCTTTAAGTACTACCAAGACACAAAATCCCAAAGAAAAAGGACTCAGGAAAAATACTGTAATATTCTACTACCTCTGCAAAGGCAGTGGGACCTTCTCCTAGAAATGCTGTCCAAAATCTTCTAATAGTAGATCGAAAATGTGAAGTTCCTTAAAAAGTTTCCTAATGATTCAAGATCCCAGACTCCAGGATCAAGCATCTTCAAGCCATTGCTTTGTACATCTGTATGAGCATGTGAGTGAGAGATAGTAAGTCTGCACAAAATATGAATACACAAGTATATCTAACATAAAATATAACATGCACATTACTAAAAAATGAATGATAAGTAACCACAAACCTTGTAGTTTGCAAAACTACATAATAAAAAATAATATTAATAACAGGGCTTACGGAAAATATAGAGTTGGAATTGAGTTAACAGAAGGCTCAAATCCCATTCAAGTTTGTAACCAGAGTGCTACCAAAAACAATAAGAACACTGAAAATGAGGGGAAGCTGGGATGGCTCAGTGGGTTGAGCACTTGCTTTGCAGCCCCAGGGACCAAGGATCAAATCCCGACCCGGCCCATGCGGACCCATATGCTGAACTGGGTGTGCTTCTCATGCAGGAGGCCCCCAGTTCGGTTCTCACACCCCATTTTGGCCCCCGGCTTGAGGGAGTGTACCTCCCACGCAGGAGGCCCCCAGCCCAGTTCCTGCCCTGTGTGGCCCCTGCCCACCTGTATAGAATGAAACTATGTGGAAAACTGATGACATACAACTATGGAGACTGCTCTGCGCCCTCCCCATTCACTCTGTGTCTCTCTGTCTCTGTATCTCCCTGTCTCTGTCAAAAACAATAAAATTAATCTTTAAAAAAAAAATTAAAATGACTAGCATAGATTTTAAAAAATGTTTTCTATTTCCTATTACAGAATAAATATGGGATTTTTACCAGAAAGGTGGGGCAACAGCAATGGTACAGGATGGAAAGCATGAAAGAAAAGACTGAGGCTGCTGCATTATGGAGAGAAGAGAAAAATGCAGGACAATTTGGGAAAACCAGACCTTTCAATAAGCACAAAGCCATACGGAGCCCAAAGAAAGAACAAGGAGCAATCACCTCTGCATCATTTCTACTAGCCTACTCTGCTTTCAATTACTGTTATTTGGTGATGCAAAATATTTTATTTTTCAAAAAACAGTTAACATACAATATTATATTAGTTTCAGGTGTACAACATAGTAATTATACATTATGTACCTTAAAAAGCGAGGTGATGTAAAAATAGTAAGGTGCTAAGAAAAACCTCACATGAACCATTGTAAACGTGCCCTATAAAGGTACATCAGTCCCTATTTCCCAACTGCATATGCAATAATTCACATTACAAAAACATAAATTAAATCAGAGCCAACTGTATTTACTCAGGATAGCAGGGGCCCATACCAAGTGAGATTAGAACTATGGCCAGGGGGTACCAGATGGTCAAAAGAAGGACCACTGTGCAGGTGACCATTTGAGGTCCTGGGAGCCATGTCAGATCAGAGTCCCAATCACCCTGCATACCAGTTAACTTTTTGGAATAAGCACAGTAGACAACCTTAAACTGGAACAGTGGGAAATGGCTGTCTGTATTACAAAAGGACTAAATGGGTTGACAAATGTAGAGTACCTATCACAATGCCTAGAAGGGAGACACCCTACATTCACATAATTTTTCTCCCCGTTAGTAATAATATCAGTTCTTGATCTTAGATGCCAAGATTATTTGAATATAGATGAGAAACCAGGTCACAATCAAGGGGAAAGAGGTTGGAGAAGAGAAAGGGAATAAAAATAGTTCCACACATTGGCTGTGGTTCATTCTGCTCCTGTAACGATTTTTCATCCTTGTCCTAACCACTCTCCTGCCAAAATTTATCTTTTTAAAAATACAAAAAGGGTTCCAGTTTCAGAGATGTGTTGAGGTGCCAAACTGTTTCCTGGCAACTAACAGTACCATGCACAAAAAAGATGTTCAATAAACAGCTAATAAGGGAAGGAGGAGGGAGGGAAAAGCACATCATCTGTTTGGTTAGATAGTTAGTGGGAATCATGATTTTTTCAGAAGGTTTAGCTTTACTTCTAGAGCGTAACAGTCATCAGCCCAAGCTCAAGCTGTGGAACAAGATCACCTGGGTTCAAATCCCAGCTCTTCCTCTTATTAGCTATGTAATTTCAGGCAAATCAGTTAACATTTCTGCACTCCAATTCTTCCTTCTGTAAAATGGGTATAAAATGATGTTTACCTGAAAAGCATCTTATATGCCAGGCACTATAATAGATGATATCATTACATTATATATAAGCAAGTATATATATCAATATCATATCATTAATTCAAGCATGCACCTAGACTAGCACTGACACATGAAAAGTGCTCTAGAAGTGTGTAACTATATACACACACACACACACACACACACATATACACATAGGCATTGACCTAGCCACTTTATCACTTTACATTTATCATATTGTCAACTCTTGTTACATGATGAATCAGGCTTCCACTTGTCATCCACCCCTCCTATACATGGTATCTTTCAAGGTTCCTAAGGAAACAGGCAGCAACTACATCTGTTGGCTGCTGATAACATTCAGCTCTACAGGCTCTTTTTTTTTTTTTTTTTTTTTTTAAGTTTCTGTGAGAAAGGCAGACAGGATGCTATTGCTCAGTGTTTCCATTGGGTCATGACATTAATGGCCATAGCCATGATCATTTATTAATAACAGCTACTGATCATTAGTTTTTGTGGAGTATTTTTCTTTAAAAATACCTATCTAATAAGAACTCATATAAATAACCACTCTAATAAAAATCCCTCAATACTTTTTCTCCTTGTCCTATAATTGAAAGTCCTCTGGTCTTTCACTCTTATTAAGAATTGGAATTATTCGGACTCCTACAACAGGTGAGAGAGAAGAGGCTGACTGATGGCTTTGAGGTGAGCAGAAAACGAGAAGCTGAGAGTCCCAGGGCAGAATGCCAGGGCATGTTAATTTAAAACACAGAGGTGTTTGCTTCCCAGCCCTGCAAACAGGAACTCCAAGTGCAGTGAGTCTTACATTGGTCCAACCTGAGGGGAAGGTTGGCCTCCTAAATAATTCCTTCAACTGAGATCACCTATCTAGAGCCAACAGTAGAATCACTTCCCAAGTGTTCAATCACTGACTGTCTCTAGGCAACTATTGGATAAACTGCTTTTTAAATCAGTCTTTAAAAAAACACTTTGCTTCCCGTCAGGGCAGCAACAGAGTCTATTTTCTCTGCCACAGCAGAGTCCAAGAGCCAACCAGGCTATTATAGCTGGGCATGGGGTCACTGAGAAATCTCTTAAGCAATGTGTAATACGGCTATGGGGCTGTAACAAGGAACAAAGGAAATACACCATGGAGGAGTGGGATGATGACTAAGACTCAGTCCTTTGCCACAAGCACTCTGGCATTTATCAAAGGAGGCAGAACCTACACAATCACACACTCATTAGCATTAAATTTTTCTAGCAGAGCTGAATGTTCAGTTGTGCATAGAGAAAGATTAATGGGCCTAGAGAAATCAGGGAGACTGCCTCATAGTCATATTTAAGCTCTGTCTTGAAAGGATTTGTCCCTGGAGAAGTTAAGGGGCATTTCAGGGTATCCCTCTCTTCACACCCATTCTCTCCTTTCTTCTGAAGAAGAGAACCAGACTGTTACCTAGAGAACACTGAAGCCTTCCCTGCATTCAGCACTGGCCATGTTACTGAAGTTCTGGGCAACAAAATGGAACCAGAAATATCAGGAAGAATTTTCTAGGAGGCATTTTACAAGGGAAGCATGCACTCTTCATTTTCCAGTCTTCCATCCTGCTTCCTAGAAAGGTGATGTCATGATGAATCTCTAGCATCCATGTTGGACCATAAGGAAGGGGGTCTAGAGATGGTAGGTTCGAGTACTGAAAAACACCTAAGTCACAGACATCCTGAGTTTACAACTTACAGACTTTATTAGTTTATAACGCCCCTTCATTTAGAGGAATTTGGGAGAAAGTTCCCAAATCAAAAAACATCTGTGGATCACTACCCAAAGTCTCATACAAAATATCTCTACTCACTGAAAAGCAGGCAGGTTTCCTGAAACCCCTTCTTAGCTCAGAATGGAGTGCAGCCTCTACAGTCCCTATTGTGTATTAGAATTTTAATCCCAGAGTCCAGGCTCAAACATAAACCACAAGTCCTCTCTGCCATTCTCCTAGAATAGTTTTTTTTATTTGTGACTTGGTCCTAAGAGGTACAGAGGTATATACAAGAGCTGTCCAGACAGAATCCAGCCATGTAATATAAAAAACAGAGGTATATATAGCTAGATATTCTTCCAGACAGCCCTCGTATATCATGCAAACCTTACTCTGAGTTGCCAGCAAGAACTTTTGATTCAGCTCCCTCTCCACGTACCACCCAGAACCCATAACACACCTTCAACCCACATGGAGAACTACAAGTGCATTTCTAACCTTTTTCAAAGCATAATTAAAATAAAAGCATGAGTTGTGTGCACATGCAAGCCCTTGTCTCAGTAAATTAGTATCAATCTAATTCCTCTGCTCAGCAATCTTCAACGGTTCTATTTCACTGAGTCCTTCCTTGACTAAAGTACTTTTCGCTTAAGTCCCACATTCTCTGTCTTCATAGTACTTATCCCAATTTGTAATCACCTGTTTATCATCTAAGCTCTCCATACCCAAGTACATGGTGCATTTCATGCAGGTATAAATTGTTTTTTTTGTTCATTATCTGATCCTGGTTCTTAGCACTATGCCTGGCACATTGTTGGAGCTTAATAAATGATATTTAGAAAACAAATGTGAAAATTTTCTTTAAAAACACTTTCACACACTAAAAGTTTATTTTTACCATTAATGTTTATTCTTTAGTGTTTACATTAAAGTGAGCTTGCAAATGAGTGATAGCCATGTGGCCTAAATAATTATTTCCCTATTTTAAATCATTTCACTAAGCCTATCCTAGCTTTCATTCAGTTAATTTTTAGAATAAAATACTTGAATAGGGGAAGGACAGCTGTGTATTCATCACAATACATATAACTTTAATTCCTCATTTAGGAGATATCATCAAGATGTCAGCATGAGAGGAGCTCTTGAAACCTCTCCTGGAAAGAACAACAAATTGAACAATTAAAATCCAACCAGAGAATCCCTAAGCAACACACAGACTTGGCTGAGGGATCCACTAATTGCAAGAAAATACCTAAAGCCAGAGAAAGGAAGGTGAGAGAGAAAGGAAGGGAGCACTGCAGCGATCTACGCACAGACTGACCAAGAGACCAACCCATAGACCAGCACAGGGCAAAGTAGAGATTGACATGGCAGCACAGAAGCAAGAGTCGAGGTGCAGAGGGACTCTGGGCAGGTTGGAGGCCTTGAATGGACAAAAGCAGAGGCATGGGCAGCCTGAACACGGGGCTGAAGGCAGAAGAAGGTGTGGCTCACTGCAGCATGATGCCACAGCTGGAATGCAGTGAAAGTAGCCATAGCGTGGTAAGGGCAGCCATAGAGTGGTGCAGGAGGCCACAGAATGGCACTGGTAATAGCCAGAGATCGGCATGGGTGACCAGAGTGTGGGTCTGGCTATTGGAGCACAGGGCCCGTGGAACATAAGGTCAACAACCAGAAGAGGAAAAAAGCAGCCAAAGTGCATTCTGCCATCTGGAGTGCCAGTGTCAGGAGTATGCTAGTGGATAAAGGGCAAAGTAGCCCTCAATGAGGTCAGACCCTAGCCAGAGCAATGCACAGCCTTGGATACAGAACCTGGCTGCTGCCCCATACCCTCTCCCAAAACTTGACACTCCAGCTCTGCCTGGAGCCTACAATCAGTCAACTGATGCCAAGAAGTGTCACTACCCTGAGATATAAACTGACCTGCACCTTTTCCAACAAACCCCGCCCCCTCTCTTCACACTGTAGCAAGCAGAGGGATCCAGATAAACTGTGAAACACAGACATGGCAACTTCTGGCTGCAGTGGGATCTCAGAGGCATAGTATACTATTGCCCACCATATCCTCCCAAAGAGGA
Organism: Craseonycteris thonglongyai; assembly: GCA_004027555.1. Classification (NCBI taxonomy): domain Eukaryota; kingdom Metazoa; phylum Chordata; class Mammalia; order Chiroptera; family Craseonycteridae; genus Craseonycteris; species Craseonycteris thonglongyai. The sequence goes on from PVKE010006752.1 coordinate 28,730, forward strand.
GATGCACAGAGTGGAAGGCAACTAAGTCAAAGAGAAGCCGACCTTTTAAAACGTCTCTCACTGTGAGAAAACAGAAAAACCAAAAGAAAATATTGTAAGATGCTGCAGTAACACCATTTGGGAAGTGAAAGAATGATCTCTTCACATCAACCAGGAGAAAAGTCCTTATTCCCATGAAGAAAACACTCCAACAGCAATGAGTACCATAGAAAATAAATGTACCCAAAAAGAAAAAATCTCCAGAAAAGGAACTTGAAGATATGGAAATATATGATCTAAATGACACAGAATTCAACACTGCAATTCTGAAAAAATTCAAAGAGATCAAAGAAAATTGGTATAGTACTCAAAAGGAACTAAGTGATCTCAGAAAGGAAATCTGTGAATGAAAATAATACTTTAACAAAGAAATTGACACTATAAAAAGAACTAAACAGAAATTCTGGAGATAAATCATACAATAAAAGAAATAAAAAATGAAATAGCTACAGGAAGAAGACCCAACCAGATGGAGAAAAGATTTAGTGAAATTGAAGACAGAAATTTGGAAATGTCACAGAAGAAAGAAGAGAGAGACCTCAGAGTTAAAAGAAATGAAAGATCTCTACAAGAATTATCTAACTCTATTAGAAAGAGTAACATAAAAATAATAGGTATTCTGGAGGGAGCAGAGGAAGGGATGGGCACAGAGAATTTGTCCAAACAAATAGTAGATGAGAACTTCCCAAATCTATGGAAACAACTGGCACCTCAAATCCAAGAAGAAAACAGGACCCCTAGCTACTTGAATTCCAGCAGACTCTCTCCAAGGCACATTATATTGAACATGTCAAAGAAAAAGAAAGAATCCTCAAGGCAACACCATAACCTATAAAGGAAAGCCCATCAGACTGTCATCAGATTTCTCAACAGAAACTCTACAAGCCAGGAGGAAGTAGAATCAAGTATTCAAAACACTGAAAGAGAAAAATTACCAGCTAAGAATCATCTACCCAGAAAAGTTATCCTTTAAGTATGAAAAAGAATAAAGACCACTTCGGATATACAGAAGCTGAGAGAATTCTCTAGTGTAAAACTGGCATTTCAAGAAATACCAAAGAAGGCTATCGGATCTGAAACAAAAAGTAAAAATAAATAGGGATAAACTGGAACAACAAAAATATAAAAGAGTAAGAAGTAAAGGTTTAAACTTCCAAAGAGAATGGAGATAAGAAGCGTCCTTAAGAAAAAAGCCACTGCATATATAAAACTTTCTTTCACATAAACTTCATGGTAACCACTCAAAAAGAATTTAGAACTGAGACACCTAACAAAAACAAAACAAACAAACAAAAGAAAAACACAGAGGGGATGCCAAGATGGCTAGTTGGGTTGAGCACTCACTTTGTAGCTGTGGGGTTCAGGGATCAAGTCCTGGTCCTGGCCCTGGCCCATGCAGACCCTTATGCTGTACTGGGGTGTACTTTCCTCATGGGAGACCCGAGTCTGCTTCTTGTCCCAGGAGTGCTTCCCATGCAGGAGGTCTCTGGCTGGGTTCCCGACTTGCACAGCCCCATAGCCACCTATGTGGAATGAAACTATGTAAAAAATTGATGATATATGGATGTGGTGACTGCTCTGGGCCCTCCCCCTTCTCTCTATCTCTCTTTGTTAATAAAACAGAGAAAGAGAAAACAATCATAAACACCATCAAAATAAAATAACTGACAGAAAGACGAAAGCAAGAAACAACTGAAAAAAAGAGATATCAGGAAAACAAAGACATAATGGTTACAGGAAATCCTCATATATCAATAATTACCCTAAACATAGATGGAATAAACTCGCCAATAAAAAGACACAGAGTAGCAAACTGGATTAAAAAACAAAACCCGACCTTATGTTGTCTACAAGACACACAACTCAGTCACAAGGACAAACAAGACTGAAAGTGAAAGGGTGGAAAAAAATACCCCAAGCAAATGGCATCCAGAGAAAAGCAGGTGTAGCCATATTGATATCTGACAAAACAAGACTTCAGAATCAAAAAGGTAATAAGAGACAAAGATGGACATTTTGTAATGATAAAGGGGACAATACAACAAGAAGACATGATGCTTATTAGTATATGTGCCCCCAACCAGGAAGCACCAAAATTTACAAAGTAACTACTGACAGATTTAAAAGGAGAAATTAACAAAAATAAATTATAGTAGGGGACTTAAACACCCCTTTGACAGCCATAGACAGAGCATCCCAACAGAAAATAAATAAGAAAATATCAGCTTTAACTAATACATTACAGCAATTGTACATAAGGGGACATTTACAGAATACTTTATCCTACAACACATGACTATACATTCTTTTCTAGTGCACAAATAACATAACATTCTCAAGGAAAGACCACATGCTGGCACACAAAGCTAGCCTCAGCTAATTTAAGATTGAAATCACACCAAGTGTATTCTCTGACCACAAAGCTTTTGTATTGGAGATCAATTGCACAAAGAAAGCAGGAAAAATCACATATACATAAAAATTAAACAACATGCTATTTTAAAAAATGACTGATCAAAGAAGAAATAAAATACGAGATTTAAAAACACAGAGAAACAATCATTCAACAAATGTTTATTGTGTGCCTGTTTATTATGTGTGAAATCACTGATGAACAGTACATTATCTTTGCCATAAAAAGAAATGCACAGAAACAAACAATGATGAAAACACAACATATCAAATTTACCGGGATCCAGGGAAAGCTGAAATAAGAGGAAAATCTGTATCACTACAGGACTATCTGAAGAACAAGAAAATGACAAGTAAATAATCTGACATCACATCTTAAAAAAGTAGAAAAAGAACAAAAAGCACCCAAAGTCAGCAGAAGGAGGGAAATAATAAGAATTAGAGCACAACTAATGGAAATAGAGAGCAGAAAAACAATTTTAAAAAATTTAATGCTACAAAAATGTGCTTCTTTGAAAAAGTATAAATAAAATTGACAAACCCCTGGCTAGGCTCACCAGGGAAAAAGAAAAAAGACACAAGTAATCCAAATTAGAAATAAAGGAGGGGAAATTACAACTGACACAACAGAAATACAAAGGATCCTACAAGAATACTTTGAAGGGCAATATACCACCAAATTTTGCAACCTAGAAGAAATGGACAAGTTTTTAGAAACATATAGTCTACCTAAACTGAATCAAAAAGAACTGGATAATCTAAACACTCTAGTCAACAGTAAAGAAATTGGAACAATCGTCCAAAAACTCCCCAAAAGCAAGACTCTAGGACCAGATGGTCTCACTCACAACTTTTCCAGGCATTGGAAGAGAAACTACTTCTATCTTCCTCAAACTTTTCCAAAAACTTGAGGAAGAAGCAATACTTCCCAACTCATTCTATAAGGACAACATTATCTTAATATCAAAGCCTGGTGAAGACAACACACACAAAAAAAACTATAGACCAATATCTCTGATGAACACCAATGCAAAAATCCTAAACAAAATACTAGCAAATAGAATACAACAATGCATTAAAAAGATTATACATCACAATCAACTGGGATTCATCCCAGGGGCTGAAGCTCAATATGTGCATATTGATCAAAGTGATATGCCACATAAACAAAATAAAAGATAAAAACCATACAATTAGTATCATTTGACACAGAAAACACTTAATAAAATGGGTATGGAAGGAAATTACCTCAACCTAATAAAGGCCACATATGACAAACCCTGAGCAATTATCATACGTAATGGGGAAAACTAAAACCTTTTCTTCTAAAATCAGGAACGAGACAGGGATGTCCCCTGTCACCACTGCTTTTCAACATAGTGCTGGAAGTCCTAGCCAGAGCCATTAGGCAGGAGAAAGAAATGAAAGGCATCCAATATCAGAGTGAAGAAAGTGTCACTTGTGGAAGATGACAGTTCTTTATATAAAAAAACCCTAAAGACTCCACCAGAAAACTATTACAAATAATAAATGAATATAGTAAAGTTGCAGGATACAAAATCAATATACATAAATCCACAGAATTTGTATATACAAACAATGAAACTTCAGAAAAAGAAATGAGAAAAACAGTACCTTTTGTGATCACAACAACAAGAATAAAATACCTAGGAATAAACTTAACAAGGAATATGAAGCACTTACACATGTGAAGCCATAAGGCACTATTAAAAGAAATTGAAGAAGACATAAAGAAATGGAAAGATATTCTGTATTCATGGATTGGAAGAATCAACATAATTAAAATGCCCATATTACCCAAAGCAATATGCAGATTTAATGCAATACCCACCAAATCCCACAGATATTCTTTTGAGAAATAAATTTCAAAAGATATCAGATTTATATGGAACCACAAAAGACCACAAATCATCAAAGCAATACTACAAAAAAAGAATAAAGAGGCTGGAGGCATCACACTGCCAACTTCTTTCTATACTGCAAAGTGTCAATGATCAAACCAGCTTGGTATTGGCAGAAAAACAGACATACCGAACAATGGGAAAAAAATGGAAAACCCAGAAATAAACCCACAAATATATGGAGAAATAATTTTTGACAAAGAAGCAAAAAAATATACAATGGAGAAAAAAAAAGCCTCTTCAGTAAATGGTGCTGGGAATATTGAAAATTCACATGCAAAAGAATGAATCTGGACTGTGAACTGTCACCATATTCCAAAATTAACTCAAAATGGATTAAAGACCTCCACATAAGATCAGAAACAATAAACTACATAGAGAAAAAACATCAATACTAAACTTATAGACCTTGGATTCAGAGAGCACTTTATGAACTTCACCCCAAAGGCAAGGGAAGTAAAAGCAAAAATAAATCAATGGGACTATACCAAACTAAAATGGTTCTGCACAGCAAAGAAAATCATCAACTAAGTAAAGAAGAAACCAACTAAATGGGAGAAAATATTTGCAAACAATGGCTCTGATAAGGAGCTGATATGTAAAACATAGAAAGAATTCGCAGAACTCAAGAACAAAAATAACAAAATAAAAAGAAACAATCCAATTGAAAAGGGGGCAGAAGACTTGAACAGACACTTCTCCTATGAAGACATGGAAATATAAAAAAATGCTCCACTTCACTAGCAATTAGGGAAATGCAAATAAAAACCACAAGGAGATGCCATCTCACACCTGTTAGAATGGCTATAATCAACAAGACAAGGAATAACAAGTGCTGGAGAGGCTGTGGACAAAAAGGAACCCTCTACACTGCTGGTAGGAATGTAAACTGGTACAACCACTATGAAAGGCAGTATAGAGATTCCTCAAAAAATTAGGAATGGAATTACCATATGACCCAGCAATCCCTCTTCTGGGTATCTACCCACAAAACTTAAAAAACTTAATCCAGAAAAATTTATGTACCCCAATGTTCATCACAGCACTATTCACAGTGGCCAAGTTGTGCAAACAACCAAAGTGCCCTTTGATAGATGACTGGATGAAGAAGTGGTAAATTTACACAATGTAATATTACTCAGCAATAAGAAAAGATGAAATGCCGCCATTTGTGACAACATGGATGGACCTTGACACCATCTTATTAAGTAAAATAAGTCATACTGAAGAAAATAAAAAACCATATGACTTCACTCATGTGGAATATAAAACTGAAAATAACAAAGAAACAAAAACTCATGGACACAGCAATAGTTTAGTGGTTACCTGAGGGTAAGAGGGGAGGTGGGTGGGAGAGCTGAGAAGGGGATAAGGAGGAGGCATCAAATATATGGTGATGGAAAGAGAGCAGATTCTGGGTGGTGAGCACATAATGCAATACAAAGATGAGATGATGTGATATAGAATGGTGCACCTGCAAACTGTAATTTTTATCAACCAATGTCACCCCAATATATTTAACAATTAAAAAATAAATAAATTCTTCATTTAGTGCACCCACATGGTAAAATATAAAGCTGAGGACTTTTTATACCAGTGTTGGGTCATTGAAATAAAAAATCCACAAGCCTTTCTGCCGTTGACCTTTATTTTAAAACCAAAAACAAGGTTTATTCTTACATAGCCTCCTAATGGGCCATGTAAGAATAAACCTTGTTTAGAGACAGACGGGTGGGTCAGCCCTAACTTCTAAGGTGGACCAGAGGACCAATGCAACAGCTGCACCGAGTAACTGTCAGAGGCAGTGGAAACATGGAGCTTTCTCAGTCTAACCAATAGTTTACTTTCAAAGTCCCAGCACAGATATAAGAATACAGTTCTGCAGATAGTATAAATCTAGTGGGAAACAGTGTCAGCCAATATATTCCTTAGGTACATGTTATATGACTACGTCACCTCATTTTTTCCTTTTATGCCAAAGATAATTCCCTGAGATACAGTGGTCATCCCATCAGTGTTGGCTGCTTGAGGACATCTGTTTGGGACTGTTGTTTTCAGTACTGGAAACATGGAATTTTACCACAGTGGAACTGAACTCCCTATCATTCTTCCTTACAGAGAGATATAACATCTCCTCATGTACAGGCAGAAGCCTTTCCAATACTCTCTCATTCCCCCTCTTTTTTAAAGGACTGCTTTCTTCCTAAATCATTTAGTAGTCCTCTGGTTTAGGCTACTTTTATATTTCTCAATCACTTAAAAACAAAATCTTATTACGGTACCTTTTCCTCTCCTCCTGTAATTGCACTGAAGTCATCCTTTTACCTGCCCTAACATCACCCCCCCACCCCAAAAAAAATCGTATCTGATACTTTTCTTTTGCATTAAATGTAAACACACATACACAGAGAGAGAGAGATGAGGGGAAATGTTATAAAATTGTGCTGTACATTTTTCTAAGTCACAGAACAGTGAACTGGGCTTAAAAAGAAGGTCTAATTTCAATGAAAGTAGTTTATTCAAAAATAAAACAGTGTTAAGTGATTCAGTCCTCAACCATGAAAATAAAGGACAGAATGATTAGGAAATGCAGATGACAGGGATGACAAATGCAAACCAAGATTCCCAGAAGTTAAGAGTTGCTCTGTTCAAATCCTTCAGTTTTTCAGGATGGGACCTGGAGACCTGCAGGAGAGGCTGCCCATCTCCTCTTGGAAGGACCTGCTGCTTGGCTGAACTCAAAAACAAAACTGTTCCAGCTGAGATCTTGTCCAAATGGGAGGACCCTCAAGTAAAGGTGAAGGGTCTGTGGTAAAAGCCTTAGACAGATGTGCCAACAGAGCTTAAACACATCAACACTGAGAAGAGATATACCTTCACACCCACTGTCAGAGAACAAAACAGACCACACAGATATTAGCTCTTTACTCAAACTCTCTAGGGGATGTAAAATATAGAATTATGCAACTTCTCCATTAGAAAATGTTAAAATCATACATGGGCTATGCATTTCTTCATCCCCATATGGAATAAGCTTTGGAGATAAAACCATAAAAAGAAAGCCATGGTCCTTAATATCATAACCATAAGCTAGAGTATCTATCTTAAGAAATTACATGATAATGAATCAACCTTAAAAAAATTAAAAACTAATACTAGCTGTTTGCCCTAATAAAACTATAGTGAAGTGATTAGGGGTAGTGGCAGCAATAGGAGACGAAAACCAGGTTCTAGCAGCCCTGAGCTACAGACAACCCTAATGCTCAGTTCCACCTTAGCAAATGAGATTTAAAGACAGCAAGCAAAGGTGAGAAGCCTCGAACTTTTTGCCTGAGGGCCTGGGGAATCCACCTACTTGGTATCCTGTCCCCCACCCAATGTAACACTGTGGTAGTCTATCCAAGTGAAGAGAGCCCCTCAATCCTGAAGCCAAAAAAAAAAAAGGACAAACTATGGGAAATACTCTAGGAAACTACAGCCTCTGAAATCCACATCCTGCTTCCACATATGGTGTGGGGGGAGGGGAGCGCCTCCGCATGGTCACAGAATCAGAAAGTTCAGTCCCTACAGGAATTTTCACACATGGTGCTGAGTATGGGAAGCAATGCAAGGGATCAGATAACAAGGGTTGCTAAATCAAACAGTCTGTGTTCAAATCCTGACTCTAAGTTCTTATTGACTAAATAACCCAGGACAGTCCTCTAATTCCTAGAAGCCCCAATTTCCTTAATGATAAATTTTGTATGTCTGGATACACTCATTTGTAGATTATAAGAAAGGATGCTTGGAATTAAAATACTGGTTGTACCACTTATTTCTGACTTTGGGCAAGATACTTAATTGCTGAGAGCCTCAATTTTTCTCACCTGTAGATGGGAACAGCAATAGAACTTATTTATAAGGAAATAATGCATACATAGACTTTTTTGCCCAGTATCCAGCACATCGTAAGTACTCAGAAAATATCAGCTTTTATCATCATGAACATCAACTTCATTGCCATCATTACCTTTATCTTGTTACTCCTACCTATGACATTTTTAAGTTTCAGAATTGTCTAAAACTAAAAGAGAAACTGCAGGCCTATTTCCAGGACAGGCCTGGTCCCACCTAGCAGCACCAACTGTCACCCACAGAATCACAGCCAGATGTGCACATCATGGCTCCTTTGTCATCCATCAGCAAAGAGAAGGAGACTAAGAGATGCAGTTGCTGGAACACATGACCCACCCTACCCCTTCCTGGTGGCCAGAGCTCAGTCTGCCTGTTTGAAGCCCATTATGCAGGAGCAAGAAGTGCTTGCTCTACCTCCAACTCCACTTCCCCTTTCCCCAAATCTGTGGGACCTCACTGTTCTCCTATCATGTGACAGCACTGTGTCACAGCAGCCCAATATACAAACAAGTCAGACTATTTAAATGTCATTGTGAGAAAGATGTTGCCTGCCTTAATTTACCGATCCATTCAGATCATTAGTCCTTTCTGACCTAACCTGAAAAAAATTTTCTTCCTCTTCTGGCTCTCCATGCAGAGCTGGAGAACCATATGTAAAGCCAAATTTCTGTGGCAATAAAAAGATGTGAGTCATCAAGTCCCTACAGAGATAGAGAATTAAAATGACTACATAACTTACGGCATTCGTTCATTCATCATTACACTGCAAATGTCATGTGTTGCTGGCCACTAAATGCTAGATTCTCTCAAAGTCTACTCATAAATTTTCCCTACTGCCAAACAATACAATATCTTTTTGTCTTGGAGGGTTAACATACCCTTGTTTCTTTTAATCTTCCAAATCAGATCCCAGTTGAATAAAAAAAACAATTCTAAGTAGGCAGGGGAAATGACCCAAAATAATGAACTGATTCCTTCCAACACTAGTTCCCACTAAAGTGAAATATGGATTAGGTCACAAATGAGATTACATTCATCACAAAGCCCCACGGGCATGCTGTGATTAAAGTTAAAGGAGTCCAGAAAGTTCTCAAATTGAAGAACTAAGGCTGAGTTGGGTTGAAATTTCCAACCCCTCCCTAAAGACTTGGCAACTTGTTTCAAATCACAACTGAAACCAAGTTGAAGGGACATCTGTTTCTCTAGAAAGTGTCTGGCATTACAGAGAAGAGCTACAGATTAGAATAGATAAATATCGTTGCAGGCAGAAGGTGGGGGGATGTGGTACAATCATCTACCTGCTGACAAACCCTTGTAGCCCAATGAATACCATCAGGAAAAAAAGAAAAGGGGGAAAAGGGAAAAAAAGGAAAGAAGAGAAGAAGGGAGGGAGGGAGGGAGGAAGCAAGCAAGCAAGGTAGGAAGATAAATGGGAGAATTATTATTTTTCTAACAGGAGGTGACACTTCAGAGAACAAAACACTGCTAAATTTGAGATGAATATTCCAACAGCCACTTTGCCTATAATGATTTCACGTTACTTGTCTGCAAGAGGAGAGGAAGCATTCTGCTTGGAGTTTGGTAACAAAGAAAGACTAAATGTTAACTTTAATATTTAGCGTAATATTGAGGCATCATTTTCTAAGCCCTAATGGACTACCAAGATCATTTTGAATAGATATTACAGGTTTTCCTCTGATCCATAAATCTTTTAATGCAAGTTATAATAACATGTAGAGTCTATTTAACTTCTAATCTAAGCATCCAGAGTTAATAAGGTAAATATAAGAGAATGAGATCAGTAGGTAAGTGAATTATATTTTTTACACTAGAAACTGAGGGTTCTGAAATTTTTCTTTCAAAATAAGCCCTAGTTATTATTAAAAACCACCAAAATAACAACAATAGTAGTAATAGTAGTATTAACAGTGAGAATAGTGGTGATGGTAATAGCACTAGTAATGGTAGTAATAAGAATAGCAACGGTAAAATTAATGGTAATAATACTAACCATTACTTATACGGTACTTTCTAAGTTCTAGGTACTATTCTAAGCATTTTAAATATAATACTAACATATTTAACCCTCACAGCACTCCTATGAGGTAGGTACACTATTATTAGTACTCCTGTTTTAACAGATGCTTTCAACAATATCTCTATTATTTTTATTGTTGTTAAAAACTAGAGCTAACTTTCAGAGAAAATATTTAGAAATCAAAGGAGAAGAAAGGAAGCCTTAGGCAGCCTGCCCAAGGTCACACAGCTATGAGGTAACAGATCCAGAATTCAAACCCAGGCTGCCCACCCCAAAGCCTGACTTCCTAATCACTGTGCTGTATGTACTGCACCTTTGCTTAGCAATGCCTTCTAGAAAAAGAATGTGAAAGGAAGTTAGGCCCCTGCCTTCTGGTAGCCAAAGTTCATACTTGAAGTGTGCTGTTTCCTTTAGGAGTCTCCACAAAATCCACATTAAGACATGCAGCCCACTTCTGCAGCTATTGGAAAAAAAAGTCGCTGGAAGTGTTACAGAACTGTTCCCATGTGGTCTGTAACCTCCATTAGGGCTTTCACCTTTGCCAGCTAAGGCAGAAGGGGGGGGGGGGGGGGCAGGTGCAAGCAAGGTTCCCAGGCCACCATTTCCTGCCCTGTAACACAGACCTCAAATAGCCAAGGTTGCAGGCCAAAAATTCCTCACTAAGTTATCTCTAGCGCTTGTTCCTTGAGTTTTCTCACCAACCCGTGACTCAAGGAAGACTAAGAGCTAAGCAGGAGAGACAAGCATCACGGTTTGTTTATTAACCTGCTACACTCAAGGGAACTTTTGGAAAGTGAAATTCTTGACTCCTCAAAAGAAAAAGAAAAAAAAAGATAGGCCTGTGGTAAATTTAATCACCAACTGAACAAAAGTGAAAAACAAAGCCCTGCCAATGAGGATGTTGCCAGAAAACAAAGGGGCCCTAAAGGAGGTGCAATTGTCAGGAGACAGAAATGCCCCCTCCCCCACACCCCCACCATGCAGCTCGCACTAAGTACTACGTTATTGCTATACTGGCCCAAGAATCTTCATTCACCAGCAACTGTGCTCAAAACCATCAGTTACTGCTGCTGGGTTCCCAGGTTTGCAGACACAGCATTTACATTTCAAGAGGAAACTAGGGGAAGGAAGGGGAAGGGGGGTCTCTACCTCTCCCTGGAGCAAATACCCTTTTATAAACTAACCTGGGAGGGGAAGCTCTCCTTTCTGTGAAACTGAACTCCTCAATTGAAAGGAGATAGGCTGCTTCAATTATGTACACACAGAGCAGAGCACCATGGTGGCTCAGGCATAAAGCCATGCACGCCCATTTCAGTTTTCACATTCTCAAACTGGTGTACACAGTCAAGTATTAATAATAATATCAAATCGTCTACAGGGTCTAAGGGGATGCTCCTCTTCTTAAGAATGCCCTTCTTTGTTTTAAACCTGTGGAACCAGGACAAAAGCTGATATTCTTATGTACTGCATTATATTTAGCTTGAAATATACTACCACTTCAAAAGAGACGGTGATCTTCTGGGTGTAAGATGTTTTAGATCTTCATCTAGGTGGGGGCTACAGTAATATATATGAGTACATATGACAAAATTCATGAAGGTGTACACTTAAGATTTGTGCACCTACTGTAATTATACTACAATACATTTTTTAAAGCAGAGTATATCAATGTTACTCACAAATAAGGAAAATGGAAATGAACCATGTGCCTTCAAGATTGTGCGATTGCTCTGCTCCTGAATCCTCCCCTCAACCATCCACATCCAAAGCCATCCAAAACCTCTCCTGAGAAGTTTAAAGTCCAAGAGCATGAAAAATACAGTTCTTCAACTGTCAACTAAGCCAGTGACTACAAACGTCTCCTGTGTGTTCTGTAAGCCAAGTATGCAGTAAAAAGAGAGTACTTGTCACAGCCCAAGCCATCAAGCCACGTAACAAAAATAAACAGCCAAGTTCTTTTTCTCATCTGATCATGAGCTATCAAATGATGAGACATGATTGAGGCTTTTAACAATCGTCTGGGGTTTACTCTTGTTTCTTTAACCCCATTTTTAAATAGATGTTTCTAAACTCTGTCTAACACTGGTGATGACATGAAGCAGGTTAACCCTATCAGTTGCAGGCCGCTGGTGGATCATTAGAGGAGCATTAAGTGACTGTGGTTTCCACAGGTAGCTCAGCAAGTTTAAATCTGCACCCCAGCAGCATCTTGAGATCTGCGGTGCTACAGAGAGATGTCACTAAGTGACTATTTGATTACTAACAGTCTTCACCATTGCTGGCTCATGACTTAGCAGCACATTTCTTCCTTTGAACTACCAGCTAAAGAGGACTGCCTGGCACTGAGTAAAAGAGGGTCAAATTCGCCTTCCACTAAGTCTCAAGAAAGGCCACCTAGAGAAATAGTCACATTGTAAGATCACCTTTTCCACCTTGCGCCCTTTAGGAGTTCCGACCCCGGAAGACACGTCATTAGGAAAACACAGGGCCACCAAGCTGCACCTACTTATACATACAGAGAATCGGGAGCATCCAGCGAGCGCTTCCTGGACTAAACCAAGAGCTCCAGTGATTTCCTTGGCCTGCCACCGAGTCGTTTCAGAAGTGAAATATGCTAACGGGCCGGGTACGCACCACCTGTGATCCCACCCCGCTGCCTCTAAGGGGGGCGGGGGGGAGGGGCTGCCAAAGGCTGGACAACGTCTCTGTGGACGGCGAGCTCGCAGGTGGGTCTTCCAGGCTCCCCGGCCCTGTGCGCTGTGCCAGACTCACACCTGACCCAATGCCAGGAACAAAGCCAAAGGTTCCGGTGGGTATGCGCTTCCGTGGAGACACTGCCAACTCCGCTTCGGAAGGGCCGGGAGGGGACCAAGAGGCGGAAGGTAAGACCGGGAGCAGAGCCCCCAAAATACGGCGTCTGCAAGGACTTTGGGGCTAACGCTTTCTGAGCCTTTGCGGCGCTTCTGCTCGAACTACACTTCCCTTGGCAGTTTCTGGAAGCGGCGGGAGCTGAGATTTGCGTGGCTGGCAGGTAGAAGGGATGGAGACACAGGGGACCAATTCCTGCCCCTACCCCCACCCCCACCCCCACCCCCAAACACACACACGCACAGGCAGACTGCAGTGCTCAGCGTTCGCATCCACCTTCACCCGAGACTCCAGTGCCAACGCGCCCGGAGACCGCCACTTACCCGAAGCCCTGGTGGGTGACCGGGAGCGGCTGGCCATAGAACACGGGGGGCTGGGGGAGGAGGGGGACGAGGCTAGACCTGTCGTCCGTGTGTGTAAGGTCTTTGGCTCAGGGAGTCCCTGCCAGGCCGCCCGCCGGCCGCGAGCACCTACCTCGATCCACTTCTGCGCCTCAGAGAAGGCAGGCTCCGGGGGCGGCTCGGGCTGCAGGGGCTGAAGAGTTTCCAAACCGAGAGCGGGACAAGCCATTTGGGAAGCCCCGTGTCCACGCGTGTGCTGGGCCACCGGGATGAGGACGGCTGCCGCCGCCGCCGAAATGCGCTCCTCGCCCCTTCCCGCCCGCCGGCTCTTCCTCCCCTCCCTACCCCTCCCCCGCCGGCGCTGGTCCCCGCGGAGAGCCGTGCTCGCTGCTGGAGGACGCCGCCGCAGCTGTTCCCAGCACCGCCCTGGCTCGGCCGCGCCGCGAGTCCCGGGAGCGCGCGCGGAGGCGTCGGCGGCTCCCCCTCCCCACCTTCCAGGACCGCTCCGCCCCCGCCGAAAGGGTGGGAGGGACAGTGGCAGCTACCGGCTAAGAATAGCCCAGAATGAGCGCTGAGTGTCTTCCTCCCTGTCCGCAACCCAACCTGGAGACGGATTCGGCCGGCTGCCCCGCACGTCCCCGCGCCGACCGCTGGCGGAGGCCCGGGTGGGTGGAGCCGCGCCAGGGAGACGCGCCGATCTGGGCGCACCAGTACCCCCGGAACTTGGGCTGCTGCAGCGATGCGGGAGGTCCCCTGAGTAGTGGCTGCGCCGCACCTGCTGTCCCTTCAGCTGCACAACTGGGGGAAAGAAGGGCAGCCCTCTAACCTGGCACCAGGGAGAGTCCAGTCACCTGATATTTTTGTTAATAAAAACCTCATAAAAGCCCCTTTCTCTCCAAGTCAGTTACCTGCATTTCCCCGTCCGTTCATTAATTCAACCCATATTTATTGTGCACCTATTGTGTGTCAGGTACTGAGGTACTTGCTGAGGACCCAGAGATGAAAAAAATAAAACTAGAATTCCTAGCTTTCAAAATAATTATGTTCTGGTAGTGGGGTAGATGTGAGGGATGCAGACAATAAACATGTAAAACAAAAGAAGGGAATTGTGGAAAGTGATACACGCATGTATTAAGATGATTGAAGATAAACCACGACCTGAGAAGAGGGTTGGCTAACTTCCATTGCCTCCCCACCCTCCACCTGGGAGACTGACCTGTGTGTCCACCCAGGCTCCTTTAATAGGAGGGTGGCAGGAGGTCAGGAGGGTGGAGGAGAGAAAAGTGTGATATTACTGCAAAAGTCAGGGGATTGACTGCACCACTCTGCTGAAGGCTTCCGTGCAGCTCTGTCTGGGGCCTCTTTTGAGTTCCCTGAAGGTTCCCTGTCTCGGCTGTCACCACACTTTCTCAGGCCTGGTGGTTGTATAGGCTTCTCCATCCCATTCTGGTTTCCCCACCCTATCCACCTCTTACTAATAATCTCATAAACTCTTCTCAGGCATCTCTATTTGAGCCTACCTTTTGTTTTGCGTGAAAGCCCAAAGGATGATCAAGAAAATTTTTTCTGATAAGATGAAGTTACGAATAATCAAAACAGCTTGGTATTGGCAGAAAAACAGACATACAGACCAATGGAACAGAATTGAAAACCCAGAAATAAACCCACAAATATATGGGCAGATAATCTTTGACAAAGGAGCAACAAATGTACAATGGAGGGAAAAAAGGCTCCGCAGTAAATGGTGCTGGGAAAATTGGAAAACCACATGCAAAAGAATGAATCTGGACTGGGAACTGTCACCATATACCAAAATTAACTCAAAGTGGATTAAGGACCTCCACATAAGATCCGAAACTATGAAGTGCGTAGAAGAAGGCATTGTCACTAAACTTATAGACCTTGGGCTCAGAGAGCACTTAATGGACTTGACCCCAAAGGCAATGGAAGTAAAAGCAAAAATAAATGAATGGGACTATATCAAAGTAAAAAGCTTCTACACAGCAAAGGACACCGTCAACAAAGTAAAAAGGAAACCAACAGAATGGGAGAAGATACTTGCAAACAATGCCTCTGATAAGGGGCTAATATCTAAAATATATAAAGAACTCATACAACTCAACAACAACAACAAAAAACTATCCAATTAAAAAATGGGCAGAAGACTAAACAGGCACTTATCTCCTGAAGACATACAAACAGCCAATAGATACATGAAAAAATGCTCCACTTCACTAGCAATTAGGTAGATATGCAAATTAAAACCACAATGAGATGCCACCTCACACCTGTCTGAATGGCTACAATCAACAAGACAAGGAATAACAAGTGCTGGAGAGGCTGTGGACAAAAAGGAACCCTCATGCACTGCTGGTGGGAATGTAAATTGATACAACCACTGTGGAAGGCAGTGTACAGATTCCTCAAAAAACTAAGAGTGGAATTGCCATATAACCCAGCAACCCCTCTCCTGGGTATCTACCCGAAAATCCTGAAAACCTTAATCTGCAAAGATACATGTACCCCAATGTTCATCACAGCACTGTTCACAGTGGCCAAGTTGTTTGAATCAACCAAAGTGTCCTCTGATAGATGACTGGATAAAGAAGTTGTGGTACATTTGTACAATGGAATACTACTCAGCAAATAGAAAAGATGAAATACAGCTATTTGTGAAAACGTGGACAGATGTTGAAAACATCTTATTAAGCGAAATAAGTCAGAATGAAAGAATCAAGAAACATATTACTTCACTTATAGGTGGAATATGAAACTGAAAGGAACAAAGAAACAAAGACTCATGGACACAGTCTATAGATTAGTGGTTACCTGAGGGTAAGGGGGGAGGTGGGTGGATGGGAGTAGGGAGGGGGAATCAAATAAACTGTGATGGAAAGTGAGCTGATTCTGGGTGGTGAGCACATAATGCGATGTATAGACAATGTGATGTAGAATTGTACACCTGGAAACAATGTAATTGATATCAATCAATATCACCCCCAAAATTTAACAATTAAAAAACAAAAAAGATGAAGTGAGGAGGTGACATGAATAGGAGACATGTTAATCATACAACAATCTGAAGAAATGTTTCCAGATAGGTGCCAAGGCCATCAGGTAGGAATGAGCTTGAGCCTGGTAGAGATCAAGGAAGTCACGGAAGGCCAGGGTGACTGGAGTGTGGTGAGAAAACAATCAGGTGGGAATGATACTGTAGGATAGGAGAGGCAGGCCCAGTCCCCAAGGAGGGTGAAGAGATGCCAGACCACCGTGGGGACTTGTTGCATGGGCATCCACTGGCGAGTCCATCACTGGGTACATAATAGCTCAAACCCGTAGTTAATGTAAAGCAAACAGATTCACATTTTAAAACGGTTACTGGCAAGAGGGGTAGGATAGGGCAGGAAGTCTGTGGGTGCCTTAGCAGTGAAGTCTCTCTCCATTCCCCATTCAAAGTACAAGTTTAGCGTTTGTCCCCAATTCTGCTGTTTTAATGGGAGATAGAACAAAAGCAGGCCTGAAATTCCACGGTTACCAGCTTTGGAGTCAGACAACCTTCAGTTTATTTACTTATAAATCACTTACATGTCACTTGCATAGTGCCAGGCACTATTCTAGGTGCATTACAAATAATTGGCTAACTCATTCTGTATTCCAACCCTGTAAGATAGACTATTAGCATACCTATGAGAAAACCAAGAGACACAGAGGGGTGTCCCGCTGCTGGTGGGCAGTGAAGCTGGATTCAAGCCCAGACAGCCTGGTGCCAGATCTGCTCCTGATGGTACACCACGCTGTTTCGCCAGTCCTAGTCCAGACTCTACTACTTACAAATTGGGCTGCAATTTCCTCATCTCAATGAAATTGAAATAACTACATTTCAACAGAATCACTGTGAAGAGCAAACAAGATTTCTGAATGTGAAAGGACAAATACTGGGCCTGGCAAATAGTGCCCAATACAGGCCAATTGACCAGCCCTTCTATCCTGCCATCCAAAAAGCGAGGCACAGAGAGGTTACAAAGAGTAAAGAAGGCTCTTGCCTTCTTTAGAGGGAAAGGGCTAATATAGTCAGAAGATGGTCTTGTCTTCATGAAGAAACATGGTAAATACTGTAGACTCTCCATTAACCAGAAATCAAGCAACAGACACTCTCAAGCAACCAGCAAATAAATCAAAGAAATAATGCTTCAAATAAAAATAAAAATCAATTTATAGCAAAACTGTAAATTTAAGCTTGGTATACTGCGCTGCATGGTAAGCCCACGCTTCACGCACACCACGTGTTTGTCTCCCACTCTCACCGATTCACTGTGTGTAAATATACAAGTCAGTTGGGATCTACTATTTTTCAAATTTTGTGTTCTCATCCAACCCCAAATATGCAGAAACAGGTCACAAGTAAGCATAAATGCATAGTGCTTACCCTCCAGCAGAAGATGGAAATATGCAAGAGGCATGAGGTTAGAGTCATGCAGTGCTCATGGAGGAATTTAATATCAGTTCATCAACCATCTATGACATTAAAGCTCAGTCTCAGAAGATAAGAGTTTTACGTTAAGTCAGAGAGTGACAAGAGTGTGGAGAAGCATCATACTCTTCATACACTGAAAATGGAAGTGCTTGACCAGACCCTGTATAAGTGGTTTTCACTGAAAAGGTCCGAGGATGGTTGTATTTCTGTACCCACATTGCGAGAAAAAGCGAGTGGCTTACCTAATTCAAAGTTTCGTCATGGCTTCTGTAAGCTGGGCTTGTCAGGTGAGCAGAAATTGGTTGTTTTTGAGGCTACGGCATCATTTTGTGATGTGTGTAATGAATTGGTTTTAGAAAATGGCTTGACTCCAGAGCAGATTTATGATGCATATGAGACTGGATTAACGTGAATGTGTCTGCCTAATTCTACTTTGGCTGGTGGTGATGAGAAGGCAGCTCACAGGTTCAAGCAAAATAAAGAGTGTACAACTGTGTTTGTGCAAATCCATCGGGAAATCATAAGGTAAAGGTGATACAGAATGTAAAATGTTTTACAAGCATGACTTCATGTGAAAAATGACTAATTTTTACAGGACAATTCTGGGCTTTCATAAGAAATATCATCTCAAAGATATAATCTACAGTCAGTTGTACTTGGGATAATATGAGAAGTGAAACATTACAAAAATGTTGAAGAATGTTGTGGTAAACTGTGATGTGTGTGGAATCCTTCACCTCCATCATCTTTGAGAGCTTTTCAGTCCATAGTGCAGCTACCAGTAGCAGAGTTTATAATGAAATCTGTGAGTTAGTTGGGGAAGCCAGGATGGCTCAGCAGATTGAGCACTCGCACTGCAACCCTGGGGTCCAAGGTTCTAGTCCTGGCCCCAGGCCTGGCCCCGGCCTGTGTGGACCCATATGCTGAACTGGGGTGTGCTTCACACCCTTGTTTGATTTCTGCCAGGGTGAGGTTCCCATGTGGGAGGCACCTGGTTTGGCTCCCACCTGGGGCATTCCTCTCATATGTGAGGCCCCTGGCTCATGGGGGCACACCTCCCATGTGGGAGATCTCTGTCCAGTGCCTGCCCTGTGCAGGCCAAGGCCCTCCTGTGAAATGAAACTGTCAAAAACTAATGATGTGCAACTATGGTAGGGTGACCAGACGTCCCGCTTTTGGTGGGACAGTCCCGATTTTTAACAATTTGTCCCGTGTCCCACGGTGTTTTAAAAAAGTCCTGATTTTTTGAACAAATGCACGACAAGCTAGGGAATGGCAGGAGATAGACCAAATTTTTAATCAAGAACCCCCTCCCCCCAGTCAATGGTGTCCCGCTTTACCAATGTTAAAATCTGGTCACCTTAAACTATCGAGACTGCTCTGGGTCCTCCCCTTCTCCCTGTCTCTCTCTGTCTCTGTTTCTCTCTGTCAAAAACAATAAAAATAGGGAAAGCTGGGATGGCTCAGCGGGTTAAGCACTCGCTTTGAAGCCCCAGGGACCGAGGATCGAATCCCAGCCCAGGCGGACCCACATGCTGAACTGGGGAGTGCCCCCAGTTCAGTTCTTGCCAGGGCCTATGCAGGAGGCTCCCGGCCCCCAGTTCCTGCCCTGCGCAGCCCTGTGCCCACCTGTGGAGTGAAACTACATGGAAAACTGATGCTGTCAACTATGAAGACTGCTCTGGGCCCTCCCCCTTCTCTCTGTCTCTGTTTCTCTCTCTCAAAAATCAATAAAATAAATCTTTAAAAAAAACAAAACAATAAAAATAAATCTTTAAAGAAATCTGTGAGTTAGTTGGCTCTGCTGACAACAGAATAAATGTGTCTGAAGATGAACTCAATGAATGGATTGCTGTGAATAACACTATTCCAGTAACTCATACACTTAATACAGAAGACACCATAGAAGCTGTTTTAAATCATGTAAACAATGAGTGCTGCAGAGAAGGAAGACAGTGATGATGATGGTTGTGAGATGGAAAAAGTACCCTGGTGGAGAGCTACTGTAGCGTTTGAAACTGTAGTGGCTTTTGCACAACAACCCTTCTTCACTTCTCAGCATGTTATGCAGCTGCACATCATGCCAAACCTAACTTTGCATGAGAAGCATAGGGCCTCAGAGCAAGCTGATGTTTGTTCATTTTTCAAGAAATCTGTACACAAGTTTGCCAGTACAACATCATCTGCTGATGTGGATCCAAAACCATCCACATCCACTTCTCATCCTGTCCTAGTGACATCATCGTATTCTGATGCTCCTGGTGCGATATCTACTCAATAAACTCTCTACTCCTACAGTAACAGTTTTAAGTATGTATGTGTGGTTTTTTCTAAATTACTTGAAGTTTAAAAATTATGTTAGTGAAATTCATTAAGTTGAGCTTTATTGACTGCCATTTAACTAAAATTGCATACTACATTCACAAAGCTGTTTTTATAATAAAATTGTGTTGTTTGTTTTTACTTGTTTTCATTTGCTTTTATTTACTATATTTCAATATTAATATCAAGGCAATACAGAATTTATGGTACGGTACGGTATGGTATGGTATGGGGTATAGTATTGGTTAGTTAGGCCTATTTTTAATAATAACTCTCAAACAAAAAACAACCACATTTATTCAAATCTACCAGACTTCATGGGTGCCGGTTAACTGAGAGTGGCATCCTCAAACTATGGCCTGCGGGCCACATGCGACCCGCCGAAAACATTTATCCAGCCCGCCGGGTGTTTCTGCCGCCGCTGCCTGTCCCGCTTAGCAGCCGACTAGTCCCGGGCCCGCAGTGCACATGTGTGGACATGCTGAGGGACAGTGAACTGGCCCCCTGTTTAAAAAGTTTGAGGACGCCTGGCTACAGTAATTCACAAAATAACTCCAGCATACTTGCGGAGAGCCACACTAAAACAAGATGCCACATTAACACCGATTTCACTGCACGGAGTAATTAGGAGGAGGGGAATCCAAGTGACCTAAATGACATGACATATCTGAGTCCGTTTGAAAATGAATATTAAGATTAAATCTATGATATCTCTAAAATATCTGCTATCAAAATTGGCTTTCAAAGTAAAACATTTTTTTCATTGAAAATACTTTTTGTAGTTTTTAAGGTTTATAATCACATAGCAACATCTGCATTTTCTGAAATCTATTACCAATAACAAATTTATGTAGGCTACCAAAGACTCAAAAACTTACAACCATAGCAGAATTCAACCCTAGCTCCATTATCAATATTTTTTACATAATAATGTTAAGCGCCTACTATGTGTAAGAGATTGTACTAGCATCAGAAGAATCAACAAGGGGACACATACTTTTCTCTTTAGGAGCTAATAACTGTTCGTGATATATTTTCTTTTCCGTCTAATGTCATTTTCAAACATAAATGTAATATGTGTCTGTTCAGAAAATTTGAAAAATATAATGAAGAAAACAAATCCAGCAGAAACCTCATAATTCAAAGATCATCACTATTTGAGAAGAATGAAGCAACATTTTGATTGAAAAAAAAAATAACCATAAGACAGGTACTCTATGATGAATATCAAATGGGAGGTATATAGTATTCAAAGAGGATGAGGGTGTTTTTGGTAATAGATTTATTAAGATATTATGCACATACCATACAATCCACCCATTTGAAACATAAAATTCAGTTCTGTTTTGTTTTTTTCATATATTCACAGAGTTGTCCAACCATTACCACAATAAATTTGGAACTTTTTTGTCTCTCCAAAAAGAAACCCCATATATTTTAGCAGTCATCTCCCAAACCTCCCATGCCCCCAAACCTTGACAGCCACTCTCTCTTTTTATTTAAGATTTATTTTATTGTTTTTGAGAGAAGGGGAGAGAGAGAGAGAAAGAATGGGGAGGGGCCCAGGACAGTCTCCGTAGTTGTACATCATTAGTTGTGACATGGTTTCATTCCACACAGGTGGATGTGGGGCCACGTGGGATGGGAACTGAACCAGGGACCCCACATGGAAGGTGAGCACCTTCACTACTGAGTCATCCTGGTGGTTACCAGTTGTGCCGAAGTTCAGCATGTGGGTTTGCACAGGCTGGGGCCCAGGAACCTAACCCTAGACCTCGTGATTGAAGACAAATATTCAAACACCGAACTGTCTTGGCATCCCCTAATTTACTTTCTGTATCCACAAAATTTGCCTATTCAGGGCATATGATGTTTGGTATTTTGTGTGTGGCTTCTTTCACTTAGTGGAATGTTTTCAAGGTTCATCCATGTTGCAGCATGTGTTAGTACTTTATTCCTTTCTATAGACCAATATGCCATTATTTGGCCATACCACGTATTGTCTATTCATTCATCAGTTAGTAGACACTCAGGTTATTTTTAAATTGTAGGTATTATCAATAATGCTGCTAAAAACACTTTATGGTCATATGTTTTCATTTCTCTTGGGAGTATGCCAAGAGACAGAATTTCTGGGTCATGTGATAACTCCATGTTTAACCTTTTGATAAACTACCAGCATGTTTTCCAAAGCGACTGCCCCACTTTACATTCCCATCTGCAGTGTATAAGTGTTCCAGTTTCTCCACAACCTTGCAAATACTTGCTATTGTCCAACTTATTGATCATAGGTATCCTAGTAGCATTTCATTGTGGTTTTAATTTGCGTTTCCCTGATGACTAATGCTGTTGAGCATTTTTTTCATGTAAATATTGGCTATTTGTACATCTCCTTAAAAGAAATGTTTATTGAGTTCTTTTGTCCATTTTTTAGTTGAGTCCTTTCTCTTTTTATCATTGAGTTGTAAAAGTTCTTATATATTCTATATAGGAGTCTTTTATCAGATATATAATTTGCAAGTATTTCCCTGCCCGCCCCCCCCCCCACCACCACCACCACCACACACCATTCTGTGTATTGACTTTTCACTTTCTTGGTGCTGTCCTTCAAAGCACAAAAGTTTTTAATTTTATGAAGTCTAATGTATCTAGCTTTGTTTTGTTTTCTCCTGTTCTGTTTTATTTTTTGCTTAGTGCCTTTGGTGTCATATCTAAGAAAACACTGCCTACTCCAAGACATGTTTTCTTTCAACAGTTTGGAGTTAATCCCCCTTAAATTTAGATCTTTAAACTGTTTTTAGTTATTTTTTGTAAAAGCGTGGGGTTTGAGGTCAGCCAGACTTAGTGTGATCGTCTGGATCTTCTGAGAAATATGAAATCAAGATGCAGGGATTTCATTAGGGGCATGACTGTGAAAGAAAATGCAGATGAAGCCAGAAAATGCTGGGAAAGCAGTCAGAACTGAATACAAGTCTGACCTGGAGTGAATGGAGGGAAGGAAGGTCAAGTAGAAGCATTGTAGGCTGCCCATCAGTCCAAGGGAGGTTCAGCAAGCTCATCATGAGGTTTGTGAGCCATAGAGGAGTATCAGGTCTCCCAGAAAGGAGGCTGCCTTAGTATTCCTGCCATATTTAGTAACTGGCTGGGAACAGTTAGGGAGTGTGGCTCAATGAAAACTGGCCATGGATGTTAGGGCACAACAGCTGAGGCTCTCGGTAAGCTAAGCTCTCTGAAGGGCTCATTTCAGGGTTGCCACACTTAAGTTTGAATCCACCCCTGTCACTCATTATGTTACATGAGTGAAAATATTATGTATCCCCTCTGTGTCTTATTTAGTGATCAAGACCAGCCTGGCTCATAGAAATCAGTGGTTAATAATAAATCTGGATAATATTATGTATTAAAATATTTTGATCTATTAACATATAAAATGAGGTAAATCAGTTGGACAAAGAATAACCTCAAATTTTACTGTGATAATACTTTGAAGACTTGTGGTTGTTGGTAGATAAATCTACTAAACTTCTTATCCTCTAAAGTATGACACTGGAACACCACCTTTCTGGTGACTTCCTCAGCAACCAAGTCAAATTTAGTCACCTCTTCTTTTGTGTTCCCATAACATAGTGATTCTCAACGTAACAGGTAGGTGTAAGAATATTTAGGGAGGAAAAATTCCTTGAGTTCAGCATTGCTTTGATATTTTAAATTGTTTAAAAATAATGTAAATAGCCATTTCAATTTTCTAGACAACAGACTGCTTAACTTGCCTGATACAAAACTCCTATAAGTGCCACACAACGTATAAAAAATATTCCTCACTTGCAGAGTTCAAAAGAAAAGAACAGAAATTCCCTAGGAGGCAAAATGGAGAGGAAACCTAAAACTAGAGCAGTAACCTTGTGAATTTACCTTTGACGGCTCCATGGAGAGACATTCATGAGCAGTGGCTGCTAGACTCAGAAACTCAGGCGTAGGGTTTTAGTACTAGAAGTCTAGACCCTTAGCCTGTGCCATGTTGAGATTTGGTAACAAGAAGGAACACACACACACACACACACACACACACACACACACACACACACACACACACACACACACACACACACACAC
>PVKE010006753.1:0-42500 GCA_004027555.1 Craseonycteris thonglongyai
ATATACCACTGTGGAACACAAATCACCTGAGAGAAAAAGCTGCCAAAATAGGGAAATAACTCAGGAAAAAAGGACAGGGTGCTGAAAATATCACAGTTAATCATTTGTCTATTTATAATCTATATGTCAGGCATTAAAAAAAATATTGGGTGTTTAGAAAATATAATATTGCCTCTGGCTATACTTAACACTGTGGCCACTTAATACAAAGCAGTGACCTTGCTGGGCATCACAAATGGCAATCTAGAACTGAGAGCTCAATCGCTAAGCAATAAGGATGGTTTATACAATTTTGAGATACACCAAGGAGATAAGAGTTTACCTTTTTTAAAAAACACTGCTATTATTCAAATGAGAGAAGCTGGTGGAAGATTTTTAAATAGATAATTAAAGATCATGAAAGCAAGCTGGCTTTTAACAACAACAAAAAATATTTTGATGCATTTTTTTGTAGTTTCTGACTGACTGAATTTATAAAGTCCAAACACTCACTCAAAGACTTAAGGTTTTCTTTTCTTTCTTTCTTTTCTTTTTTTTTTCTTTTGCAGTGGGAGAAAACCAAATATTATCTGGACTATCAATTGTGAAAGTAAGCAAAAGGGACATTTTGCTAATGGGTAGTTCTAATATTCATGAATATAATGCTTCAGCATTTCTGCGATGTTCTCACAGCAAGACCACTAATTAATGATCATTTTCACAAGTAGAACATATTATTGTCCAATACTGTTTTTTCTTTGCCGAGAGTTAATACTTCTTATTAGCAATATTTTATTTTTTTCACTCTGTTTCTTTATTTCTACCCAAGTGTTTCTTGATTTTCTTTTCATTCGGTACTTTTATTCTCAAGATGGAATTTTTAAAATTCTGGTTTACTACACTGAAATCCTCCTATGGGGAATCAGTAATGTCTTCATTTCTAGGGATCCATATACATCGACATGAAAGATTTTAAAAATAATGTGTCTGAATGAAAATGAGAGATAAATTTGACAAAGTGTTTTGTGTCTTGAAAATCTTTCTGCTGTAATTATTGGAAGTCCTTGGCTAGATAATTATTAAGGGACTCTTGCAATTGTCCC
Source organism: Craseonycteris thonglongyai (assembly GCA_004027555.1). Classification (NCBI taxonomy): domain Eukaryota; kingdom Metazoa; phylum Chordata; class Mammalia; order Chiroptera; family Craseonycteridae; genus Craseonycteris; species Craseonycteris thonglongyai. The sequence continues at coordinate 1,083 of PVKE010006753.1, forward strand.
TTTTCTCTACATAGATCACCACACTAATTAAGAGAAGATCACTGGAGATGAGTTGCTGTTCTGCATCTTTAATTAGTTCTTCATTTTCCAAAGAGAAAAAGTGTATGAAGCAAAAGATTGCTAATTCTTAGCCAAATTTTCTGAAATATAAATATTATCAACAAGGTCTCTAGAATGTGTCTTAATCTTAATGCTGCACATTTTTAAAATGAAGGTCATTATAAATTTTGCACATATTTTATGACCTGTAATGAACTTATTTGATTTCAACTGAGCTAATAAAAAATATGAATCAGGTGCTTGCTGTGTGTGACAAAGATGCTAAAGTTATATTTACACTATATTGCACTCAAAGGTGTGAAAGCTAGTGAGACAAGAAGCAAACTGATAATTGATTAGCCTGAGAGCAGCACAAATCTACCTAGAGGTGTCTTCCCCAGTTAACTAGGCTCCTGGCTACAGGAATGCCAACCAAAGTATGTCCACTCCTAGACTTTGGAGTATGCCTTATTACATTGTGCTGTGTTAGAATAAAAATACAAACAAATGCAAGCAATTTGAATGATAAGAACAGCTTCAATTTCCTCACCAATTTTCTTATTTACCTTTTTTTCTAAGGCTAACTCACATGCCCATTAGGAGAAGAGGAACCAGAGAGGATCCTAAAAAGGCATAGGCAGAGGATGACCGAAAGTCTGGGTTATAACTCCATCTTAGGTCCCAGAACAGTGTATACACCTAGTCTGTGTTTTGTAAATATTCATTTAATGACTATGATTCTTTTTATAAATTCTTCCATGATACCCTCCATCAGAGCTAATGTGTGTTCTATGTGCTCCCCTAAACATTTACCCCCACGGATCTACTTTAGTATAAACTGCTGGGTAGTGAGTTCCTACCATGAAACACAACATTTTTTATTCCTACAGTTTTTTTGTGTAGTGACTAGCAAAGAATGCCAAGTAAAAATGAAAATTAAAAAAGAATGAATAAATGTATATATGATACCAGTGGAGAAAACAGAAAATCAAAAATTAATTCAATTGAATTGTTTTTAAAGACATTCTTCAGTGATTTGTAGTAAAAATTAGGATTCAGATCCAAGTTAAAAAGATACGATTTCCCCATAAAGAAATGACAATTTGTTGTGTAATAGGTAAAAAAGTTTGATATTAAATTATCATAATAAATTTTAACTTAAAAAAATTATCTGCCTTTCCTGGATAGCTAAATATAGCACATGAAGATCAATATGTGTGGGCATCACTTATTATAAGTACCTTATAATAAGGTACTTATTATAAATGAAGATTCCCAGGCTTTGTCTCTTCACTATTTAATCAGAATCTTGAGGGGTACCAATAGGAAGTTTAATTTTAAAAATAAGCTCTTTGTGTGATTTGTAGAGATTAAAAGTGACTGTTTTTTTTTCACCTATTTTTGCAAAATTTTACATATGCATTGGCTGGTAAGTCTTCCTTTTCTGAGAAAAGAAATTTTTCTCTGGAGGGAATAAAAAAGTAATCAGTTTTCCTGAGAGCACACACTTCTAAAAAAAATCTTGATTCCTATGACTATCATCCAAGGCAGTGAGAATGATCACCATCCCTAATCCTTACTCCATTGCAAAAGAAGCTCCCAATTCCATTATAATGGATCCATTTCCTATTCTAGGTATTACTGGATCTATGTGACTCTCACAGCAGCTTAGAAATTTGGATAGAGAAGGAATGCACAGAACTTAAAAGTATTTAATAAAAGAGTGGTCTTTCAAAATACAAAGAAATGAATGAGCATAAACAATTTTGAAATCTCAAGTGTCTAGACTATAACATGAAACCATAGGCTAGATAATAATAGGAGCTATTTTTGAAGGTTTACTAATTTTTAGATACTGATTAGGAGGCTTTACCATAACCTTAGAAGGTGGGTACTAGGAAGAGGGCTTCTCTATGGGTATAACTAATTTACCTCAATTCTCTCAGCTTGTAGGGAGTGGAACCAGGAAGCTTGGCTCCAGAACTACTAAGCCTCATCACCTTTTAAAGCACACCTAGATGTATGTAGGTGCCTGTTTAGGCATATATGCATACCATAGTGCTATTTATGTTAAACATGTCTACCAATGTTTACCTTAATGGCTGGAATTCCAAGCAAATGGAAAGAATATTTTACCTTCTAAACCATTAAAATTTTAGTGGAATTCATTAACAGCCTACATACATCCCTATGTATTTCAGCAGTACTTTTAAAGTGTAACAGGTGGGAACTTCTGTAACTGTAAGATTAGGATATAATCACAAGACATATTAAAGAAAAATACATTGTCCATTTAACATCTATTCATGTCTTTAGTTCCCACTGGATTTGACTTTAAATCTTGCTACATTTCCCAGAAATTAGTATCTTCTTTTATTAAAGAGTTTTATTAAAGAGTTTAGAAAAAGAAAACTGATTGAATACAATGCAAGCAATTGTTACATTATTTCATTTTCCCATTCTCTCTCTAGAGCAAGCTTTTCCAACCTGCGGCCCATAGGCTCCACAAGGCCAAGGACAGCTTTGAATGCAGCTCAACACTAATTCATAATCTTTCTTAAAACATAAAGAGATATTTTTATGATTTTTTCTAAAGCTCATCAGCTATCATTAGTGTGAGTGTATTTTGTGTGGCCCAAGACAATTCTTCTTTTCTTGTGGTCCAGGGAAGCCAAAAGGTTGGACATCCCTTCTCTAGAGCATACCATTTTCTCTAAAATCAGTTAATAACAGTCTCTCAGTATATTTTATTTGGTTAATATACATAAGTTCCTGTGTGAATATGAGCATGCACATACATATGGAGTAGAATGCTTCCTTGGAGGTGGTTTTGGGGGGCCTATGTGATGTCCTTATTGTTATTTAAAATTTCCATAACACATTTATGAAAATTTTAAAAATTGGGAACAAAGAGGATTACTACTTGTCCTTTGAATACAGTGATTTAATGACTACTACATGTAATGATTATTAATTAATAATCATTAGATAACAAATGTTAAATTTTCTAAGAGAAAACATCTGAATTAGAATTTGCTATTAAATATTTAATTAGAGCTCAAACATCTTGCAGTAGTATGTTAAATGATAGATTTTTCTCCAGTAGAAAATATAATTCCGAAGGTTACAGTCATTGGCTAGTAAAATGTTAATCAGTTTTGTATCTACTAGCCATTTCATTTCAGAATTCCTTTTGACTCACTGTTTCTATAAATCTTTATTCCTCAAAAATATTTGAATGTTTAACCAGCTTGCTGGTTCCCACATTAATTAATTAGTTGAATAAAACCTTTGACATGTATTCATTTCATTTTTGTGTGAAAAGTATTTACTTTCTGAAAACTATACTTGAACATACTGTAGCAAGATCAGTTGCTAGCTTGAACTGAAACACTGTTAAATCATGTTTTCTAAATTTAGTTTTACATTCTATATAGTTTTAGATTGTTTAATAACTCAGAAAATTTTTTAGGTTCATATTTATAGTCTTCAAAGTAGTATGTATATATAATCTGTCACCTAAATTAGGGAAGTAAACTTTCCTGGAAACTTTCATACTGAAAGGTAAATACATGAAAATGTAAGAACTATTTTGTAGATCTCTAAGCCACATTCAATAAATATGATTCTTCAATAGGAAACTTAACAAGAAGATTAGCTGGATTTAAAAAAAAAACATACCTCCCATGGGATGCTGCTGCTCATAGTTTGTATAAATTATATTATCTCTTTATTTATCATTATTTTGGAGTATACTACATACTTTGGTGGTTTCAGAGAAGTATGTATCCTAACCCAAGCATCTTTTCTAAAGAATACAGGATAGTATGCCAAAACATAAACAAGAGCAATGGCTACCCATCTGTTATCAAGTGGCTTTGGAAAGACTAAACTCAGAGGATCTAAAGCAGTGAAGGAGTCTGACCATGAAGAATCCCTTGAGTAATGGCTGCTCCATTTTCTTTTTTAAAAAGCTTTCCATATAGAGCACCTGTCTACTTGACTATAAAGATGAAGTTAACTCCCAAGACAATTACTTACTCTCTCTCCCTCCATTCCCCAGTCTATGTACAACCCAAAGAGATTAATTAACACTTGTTCCAGGAAAAAGCACAGACAATAGCATCCGACATTAAAATAGTCCTTTGTGAATATAAAACTTTTGAAAGGAGAGGGAAACATTCTGAGAGAGGAAAAAACAAAACAAAACAAAACAAAGCAAAACAAAACATTGAACTTGATTGCTTTAAAGTAAAAAAAAATTGGTATATGTAGTAACAGAATAAACAAAAATAATAAAATTTTGTACTGTCTACTGTATATATGACAAGAGCCTGTTAAATAAGAGTCTAACATAAAATGAAAATTATACCTAAAACATCTATTATAGCAGGCTCTGGAAATCTGAGGACCTTCAATAGATGGATGGTTGTGATGCTACAGACAGACTCATAAAAGCATAAATAGAAAGAAATTCCTTTTTATAATTTATATAGTATCGATCATTTTATATAACATAGTTGTAAATATAGTGCATTTTCTGAAAACAAAATATAGTCAGATTTCCAATCTCTTTACTCTGTAATGAACAATTGACAACTTGACAATTTAAATTCAAGTTTACATTTTTTTTTTTTTTAAAAAGAACTCTATGGAAGCAAATGCTTCTGAGAACTTGGCTGAATTTGACTTCATTTCAATGTAAATTCTACATTCACTTTTGTGTATGACTTTGGAAACTGTCAAGATCTCCAGTTAAAATCTTTCTATTTACAAAGTTACGTTCTTCAAAGAAACCAAGTGTTTAATAGATATTTTCTAGCAAATTCTTTTCACAGCATTTCAAAAAGATTAAAAATATGCATACATTATCTCAATAGGTATTGAGATGTTTCCTATTCTTGAGTTGCATTCATGCGATAAATCCTGAGTTTAGCAATATTCCCCCAACAAACCTTGATATTCATAAATGCATCCATACTCACATTTTTATTAAAATTTATAATGTTTTTACATTGTGAGAATGGATATAGATGAATTTTGTGACCAAAATCATCACCACAGTTCTGCTGTTGCTTTTTGGGGGGTGGGGTGGGGGGTTGTTTCTCATATATTTTTGGTTACAAATCATAAATAACAAATAGGACAATGTTAATCCCCATTGGAACTTCATTGCCTTTCCACAAGACTATAGGTAATATCCAAATTTCTTACTATAGTTAATGTGGTATAGTTCGTTTGCATCTACAGCCTCTGTCTATCTCCCTTTCTCTTGCTATATTCTAGTGACTGGCCTCTTTCGTGCCATCAGAAACACCAAGTTCTCCCATCCTCAGGTCCCTCACACGTAAGCTTGTTCTGCCTGGGATACTTGTGCTCCACATTCTAACACTCCTCCCCCCTAATTTTCCTCTCTCATCACATGGTTGGACCCTTTTCACCCTTCTCAATTTAAATGTGATCTTCTTGTATAAACTTTCCATGACTTGGATTGTCTGACTGGATTTAAATGGCTAATGATTTTTGTTCTCATTATATGCTCTCTGTGCTTCTATTTTATGCAGCACTGTTTGTAAATAATATGAGAGGGAAGTGGTCTCAGAAGAATGAAGTACTGGTATAGAGGTGTGAGAGAGGAAATAGTCTGTTCCCCAGCCTGGCTCTAGACATCTTATGGGGGTGGGGGGAGCGTGGGGTGGGAGGAGTGTGGGGGTGGGAGAGGAAGAACCACTGCATATGCTGGAGGCACTGTTTTGATTGAGGTAATTGGAGTACTCAGGGCACAAGAAGCAAGGTCACTGGCAAGGGTGGCAGTGGCATGATTTCTCCCTTAGTAACATGAGGGTAGCAGATTTCAAAAGGAAACAGATGAAAGTGAGCAGAATTGTTTTTGTGCACAGGTGAGACACCTGTGGAGATTGCAATAAATCACGGGGGGGGGTGGGGGGAGATTAAGGGGAGGTTTAGGCCCTGCAGATGGTGTTCTGAAATGGAAGGGAATGGTGTTTATCCTCAGGTTGGCAGGTGGGAAGACTCTGGGGTTAAGTAATGACCCCTGAGGTGGTCAGTCAGTGATTATCAGCAGTTACAGATCGGTCACTGTATTAAACCAGATAATAGCATCCAGGGATTATCAAAAGCCATGAATCCATCCCAATGTCTTGTCACCAGGTAGTGCTTTTCTCTTGTTATACAGCTACTTAATGGATACTGGCAAGCTGTCAACTAGACAAACAAGGAAATGAAGATAAATGATGCTCCCCAAATTTAAGGTGAATCATCAGTTAAATTTGGTATCCTTGGGGAATTTAATCTGTTTCCCAACTAGCTTTATTTTAGCATAGCCATAAATCTGGCTGTAATTGGTATCTAACTCTGATGACTAAATATATTTAAACATTTCATTTGAATTCTCAACCATAAAAATTTGCAACTGATTTGACAATACTAATATGCTCTCATTTGCACACGTATTATGTCAATGCAACATGTGCTTTCAGTGTGTTTTTTTTTTCTTTTTTCTTGTGATATAGATGGAATAGTACAAACCACTTTATTTCTCTCCTAGTCCTCTACAGGTTTTAGGATGCATTTGAGAGACAAATGAATATGGTAGAGTTCGTGGCCAGTGATTAGATTCCCCCCCTCCCCAATATGAAACAAATTAACTGTATGGAAATTGAACAGAGCATAGGAACAATTATTTTTAAATAAAACTACCTACTTGAAACATCATACTGGTCAATGAAGAAACTGTATATATTCTTCACTGATAATACAGATTTTTAAATGTGAGATGTAACAGGCAAATTACTGTTTTAATCGCCATTTAAAACAGATTGCTAAACATTTACTTTTAAATCTGGAAACAAGTTAAAGCAAATAGTATTCTATAAGTTAATCACATTTAACATTTTTAAACAAATAGTAAATGTTTTTAAAATTTTTAAAATGTATTTAATGTTTGTGGGCACTACTGTACATGACCAAGATTTTTATTTTTCAAGGATTTTTATTCACCCACCAAATTAAAATATCAAGGCTTTGTAAGGTTTTATTAAGTACTAATTTAGAATCTATGTTCTTATTAATTAACTTGTAAAGGTGATAATAATGAGATTCAAAAGAAGAGACACCATCTGTGAACAGCTCAATATCCAGATTCCAGGAAAACTATAAAACCATTTATAGCACTGAGAGTAAAATCAAACCAGTATGTGAAGTCGCTTTTGTGGCCATATTGTATAGCAGTGGAGGGTTTAGAGTATCAAGGCTCAGTCATCTATTTTACCTCCAGTTGGAGCTCAAGCAAATGCAATTTATGATTATGATGAAAAATTTAAAAAATTATGTACTATTTGTAGATCTATGTTAAAAATTATTTATTGGAACTAAAAAGTCACTCACTTTGAAAATATTAAGATATATATAAATGAAAAATAATTTGGAAGATTCTAAATGCTGGTTGTCAATATAATTATCATGAAATGTAAATAGAAAATAAACAGCATATATTTTTTAACATTATATTTTTATTTCATTAGTTCTATACCAAGGCATATGAATCAACTTCCACAAAGTATATGCTATATGGCCATAGAATAAAATTTTAAAATTATTAGCACGTGAAAAGTGTGAATACTTACTTTTTGTAAGTTTAAATCATTAAATATATTTAATAGAATAGGTAATATCACATTACCAATAGTTTGAAATCTTAAACACAAATGTGATCTCAACATATATAATGTGAATTTGACCTAAAAATAACAGACTTAATATATTTAAACTTAAAACATTTTCCTAAATGCTTTGTGAGACTTTAGATAAAATATAGTCCTTCAGAACTTCTGACAAAATAGGATAGAAAAGAAGCAAAGATGTTTATACAGTTGAAGGAAAATTGGAAGATGTCCTTTGTCATATATTATTTATATTTTAAAGAGTAAATGGTAGATAGATTTCTAGGGAACCTCCAAAATTGATAAAATAAATGTTTAACATAAATGTGGAATTTAGGGTTCATGACCCTATTTTTAATTTTAATGTTTTCAAAGGCAAATTAAAAGCAATTATATTTCTTTAAAAAGTACTCCACTCTAAATAAATATCATAAGAAACCTAGATCTATAAGGATAATAGATTTTAAACAGCTTAGATTAAATATAATATAAAAATAAGTATTCTTACAAATCATGCATTTGTGTTTGTTTTAAGTGAAGTGCCTGGATTTTTTAATCTCCTCCCCCTTTTCACTGTTTTATCTTGACATTCAGCAAGTAGATAAGAAAAAATTTAAATGGAACAACTGTAAAGAACCACTAACTAAATCAGTATCTCGTAACCTACATAGTAGTAATTGAGATAGGAATTTTATACATTATTTATACTTATAAACTGTTTAATACTCTAATAATAAACATCAGGTTTAGTCAAACAATTGTGGCATTTATCCTTTGAGTTTATTAGCAACTCAAAATAGTGAATTACACCCAAATAAAGGTTGCTTTTATATAGAGATTTGGTTTTTTTTTTGCTACTTATTTATTCTCCAAACATCTTTTCAGCACCAGTTATAAAGATAGGCCAAAATATAAAATCTGTGTATATAGTAAAGATAGGCAGGCAGTCATTCAATAAGATCAGGTGTATAATACTAATAAAATACTTTTATCTTGGGGCTAAGACAGTCTCTCTAGACTGGACAAACATACAGTTGACCCTCTGTATTAGATGGTCTGCATTCACAGAATCAATCAATCGCACATCAATAATCTTTAAAATATTTGCAATTATAAAGTGGTTATGCTTTCTAAAATTTAGTATTATAAATAATGTCTTTGCAATCTTTAAAAAATGTACCCATGTGAAAAGTCTTACTTCTTAGTAATGCCAGTTAATTCAACCCAACTTCTATTATTCATTGTGTCAATTGTTCAAGATGTGACCAAGGAAAAAATTAAGTGCAATAGCATATGTCTTATACATTGCAAAGTAATTTGACAATGTGTAGCAAGATCTATACTAAGACTGGTTGAACTTCTATATTAAGAAAATAAAATGACCTGAGTGTAAGGAGGGAGGTGATGGGGAGAGCTGGGTCAGGACAGTAGGGAGGGGGCATCAAATATATGGTGATGGAAAGAGAGCTGATTCTAGGTGGTGAGCACTTAATGCAACACATAGACAACATAATGTAGAACTGTACAGCTAGGAACAATGTAATTGCTATCAACCAATGTCACCCCAATAAATGTAACAGTGAAAAAAATTCATTTTAAAGAAAATAAAATGAAATAAGTAGAGAAAATTTGTGGATAATTCTTTGCTGCAACAAAAAGACATACAGATGACCAAGAGATACATGAAAAGATGTTCAACATCACTAATCATTAAGGAAATGAAATATCACCTCACACCAGGCTATTATCAAAAAGTCAACAAATAGCATATGTTGATAAGAACGTGGAGAAAAGGGAACCCTGCAGCCCTTATGGAAAATAGTATGATGATTTCTCAAAAAACTAAAACTAAATATACCATATGACCTGAAATTCTACTTCTGGATATTCATCCAGGGAAAACAAAAATACTAACTCGAAAAGATAAATGCACCTCTTTTTTCTTTGCAGCTTTATTTACAAAAGCCAAGCTATGGAAGTAATCTAGGTGTCCATTGAAAGATGAATAAAAAAAGAAGATATAATATGTGTATGCACACAAACACACACATGACTATTATGCAGCAATAAAAAAGAATAAAATCTTGCCATTTATGACAACATGGATGTATGTTGAGGGTATTATGCTAAATAAGTCAGGCAGAGAAAGACAAATACCACATGGTTTCACTTATGGATGGAATCTGAAAAGAAAACAAACAAACAAACAAAAAATACACAAAACAGATTCAGAAACAGAGACAAAAGGAATGGTTACCAGAAAGAAGTTGTGGAAGGGTGGGTGAAAAGGGGAAGGAAAATATAGTCAATAAATGGTGATACGTTTGCACAGTAACAGATGATTACTAGAATTAGTGGGGTGATCACATTGTAAGATATAAAAATGTTGAATCACTATATTGTACAGTTGAAACTAATATGACCAATATAAGATTGTATAGCAACTATACTTAAATAAAAAATGCAAAGAATCCAAATAACAATAAAAACCATGAAGTTTTTTTTTTAATTTTCAGAAAGAAAAATGTTACACTGTTGCTAATATGTACTATATAGTGAGGCCTTTAATAGTTACATTTGCACTGAATATGTACAGACATTTTTCTTTTTTCATTATTCCCTAAACAACAAAGCATAACAACCATTTACATAGAATTTACATTGTATTAGGTATTGTAAGTAATCTAGAGATGATTTAAAGTATACAGGAGGATGTGTGTAGGTTCTATCTTCAACTAAATCATTTTATGTTAAGGGACCTGAGCATCTGCAAATTTTGGTATTGCTGGGTTCCTGAAACCAATTCCCCATGGATACAGAGGAACAATTGTCTTTCCTGTTGGAACCCTTAAATACTTCACACACAGTTACACTGGGGTCTGGCTTAATTCTTTTAATCCCTAGTCTCTTAAATACAATGATACACATTTGCAGCAATAACTTTACATAGGACATTTTTGATGGGATGAGAAAGACTAAAAGATTAAAATAAAGATGTTTATTTCAGAGATGCTAAATGGCTTATAAAAATTCTATAAAAAATACATGCCCAATGCAATATATCAGGAAAGAACAATGTTATCTTTGAGGAAAACCCTGTGTCTTTTGAGGGGTTGGAATTTACTGTTCTGGGTCAACTCTTAAAATGTGCTTGACTTACAACTGACAGTGTGACTTGAAATAACCTTTAAAACAATGTCTGTTTTCATGTCATGAATCCTACCATGGAATTTCTTGGAGCTGACTCTGGTACCTATGATAGTCAAAAATTTTTATGGTAGAAAAGGAAGATCTGAAATTTAGGTTTTAGAATAACAACTATAGCAGACACCTAAATAGTTGAGTTCAAAATTGAATTTGTCAATTCTATTATCAAATTTTATAAAACATAAAGTGAAATAAGTGCTAGATAATTTAGAAACTATAATGAATGTTATTTCAGAAAACTGAGAATTTCCTAATATATGCACTGTTTTCAGTGCCTTTGAAACTGTAAAGTCTGCCAATGTGGCAAGCAGATGATGAGCAGGTGGCCTATGTGATATTATCAATTATGCAGTCAGAAATAAAGTCTTTTTTCACTTTATAAGCTGTTTGGCAAGAAGGTGTATGGGTGTGCATGTGGGTGTGTATGTGTGTGTAACTGGGAGCAATAACAGATTAACTTGTAAGCCATTATTTGATTAAAAAAAAAAAGACATTTACTAAGTCATCTACGAGGAGATGCTTTGATAATAGCTAAGCATTAATATAAGTCTTCAGAGCCCCAGATTCTCTCAAGTGTGACAGAACAGTCATCTTCACTGCCAGCACTTCCATTTAGAAAGATCTCATTTGGCAAATGGCTGTAGTGTTTTGAGTTCTATTCAGTGACAAGTTTGTTTGCAATCTGATTAACACTATCTTCAAATTGAAAATGACCTTCAATTCAAACCTCTTTAAAATTTTGTCTTCATGAGTCCCACTGAGGATGGTGTTTGGCTATACTTTATGAATGATATTTGAAACACTTAAAGAGGATGATGAAAGAGATGTCTGAGAAGCCATGGAAAATAACTAGTATTTAGTGTTGTTTTGTGTATCACTAATGACAGTATAAAGAGAATAAAGTATTATCCCAGAAAAAGAGTGTTATCTAAACCACCAGAATCCAAATGGCTTCAGCTATGTGGACAATGCATAAAACAGATTTGTGGTGAAAACCAGTGATGCTCCAGTGCATAGTCTAAGGTTCTCACTCACCTCCTTTCCATCATCTAATCTACTTGACACCTGGTCTTAGGAGGTGAACAAAGTCCGTGTTACAGAACTTTTAGACATACATTACACATTTCTCTAATTGTGCTTGTGTAATCACAAACCAATGGGCAAATGCTTCACTGGGCTACCCTAACATCTGCCTACACACCCACATTGGTTTTGTGAAATTTGGAGTAAATTACATGGGGCACTGGCTTCCTCATTTTAAGCTCCTGGAAATAAATAAAGCTGAAATAACTGGGACTTTTTATATTGCTCATAGAGTACGAAAATCTAATGATCATTCTTTTGAGGAACCCATTTAGAAATGTTTATTTTAAAAAAGACAGGTTATTTACATTAGCACTCTTTTCATGATAGGAAAAAGACAAAGGTTATATCTACATAGAGGGAACAATGTAAATTATAGACACATTCAGTCATATGTTTCCAGATCTGTGACCAAAGTCATTCTTTAAAAAAATGTTTTCATTTATGACACAGCTTTTCTTTGCTATAACAGAATATTTCTATACATGTGTAAATATCATCATTTTCATTATTTATAGTTCTACACATCTCCCATTTAATTTACCCTTTAACCCTATTTTATTTATTTGCTAATGCTTTGAGATGGTTATATTTATTTTCTAAATGAAACATGTAAGTAAAATCTACTAGCATTAGATAGAAAGTGTTTAAGAAATTATATGTGATGAAAGATAGTGGTTTGCCAAGAACTGCAAACTCTTTAAACTTGACTTTGATCTGTGGAAGCTGCAGGAGAAGGTTAAGGAGAAGACTGTCTGAAGTGAAGGAGGGACAAATGTATGGGTCAGTTGGTTGCCTGGTGAGTTTTTCTTTCTTATGGCACTTCATCTAGAATTTTTGCCTTTCTTCATGAAGCTATAATAATTGACAAACACCATGAGCTTGGGTAGGCATAGCCAGTGACTATACTAAGATCTAATTGACACGAGTTACATGAATAGAGGACTAGAAGTGGAATCAGAGCAGTATGGTCACAGTGGTTAAGAACGAGAGTAGAAAATAGAACAGATGTGTGTCTAGATGTGGTTTGAAGCAAAATAACAAGTAGTGGAGGCATTCCTAAAATGACATCTACTATTTAGGAACTGGGTCAAGAAAGCCTGTAATTACATATCTACTATATTTATATAGTGCTCCTCCATCTGAGAGCTCTTTTAAGAAAACAAATGACAGTGCATAAAACTTAGCATGAGATGTTTTCCACCTAAAGAAGCACTTATAATTCTAATATCAGCTTTAATTTCTCAAAAATCTATTTTCTGCTACAATAAAGTGACAAAGCCATTTGTATCTAATGCACATTTGTTACATCTTATTCTTTGTTTTTCATTTAGATAAACAGGCCTTTATACCCTAGGTACTACAGGAAATCCCAAAGCTAAGAAAATCACTAATGAGAATGGAAGGAATTACACACATGAAAGCTAAAACATGCAGCTACTGTGCAACATTACTCAGAGTTCATATAACAGTGTCATCAGTTTAGATAGCAGCTGTTCAGCAAGCTTTATAGGATCTTGAGTTTCACATTCTAAACCTAAAATATCCACTCTAGTGATGGAAAGAGAATTGACTCTAGGTGGTGAGCATACAGTGCAACACATAGACAATGTATTGTAGAATTGTACACCTGGAATGAATGTAATTTTTACTAACCAATGTTGCCTCAATAAATTTAACAACAATAAATAAAAATAAAATATTTGTTCTTAATAAAGGTGATAACTTTAGTAGGGTGACTACATGCACTGTTTTAAATGGGACAGAAAACAATGATGTTTCCTTGTTTCAACAGTATGTATGGTCAGCCTACTGACACCTTGAATTTAGCCCAGTGAGAGTAGGCTGACCATACATACCATTTGAAACGGGACAGTACCATTGTTTTCTGTCACATTTAAAATAGGACTTCTGGTCAGCCCATTTATATGCTTTGCAAACAGCAAGGTCCTCAAGTGTCATTTTTAAATAAATTAACCCTTGGTCTTTCTTCAGATCTTTTTTTTTTCTTTTCTTAGTATTTTCAATAATAATTCAAAGATAAGCATACATAACAGTGTAAACTCTAGGGTAAGTACAATGCCTCATACATTGTAGGCACTCAACAAATATTCATTAAATAAGTTTGAATGGGAAATTATATTGTTGAATTTAAAATGAGTTTAGAATTAATCTCTAAATTAGCTGAATTATGGAGGCTTAAGCACATTTTGATATATTTTAGCTACTAAATTTCTTATTATTCATTAAGGAAAGGTGGTGGTGGATAGTTGATAGATGTATTATTTTAGCTTCTAATATACCTGGAGAACATGAGTTATTATAACATGTATCTTTTAAATTATAAGTTCTACAATATTTAGAGTTGTAACATTAAAAAAAAATTGTTTTAATTGTTTTTGACAGAGAGAGAGAGAGAGTGAGAGAGATACAGAGACAGAGAGAGAACTGAAATGGGGGAACTCCCCAGTTCAGCATATGGGTCCGCACGGGCCAGGGCCGGCATTCGATTCCCAGTCCCCGATGCTGCAAAGTGAGCGTTTAACCCACTGAGCCATCCCGGCTTCCCCTAGAGTTGTAACATTTATGACTCGTCTTTTAAGGAATTTCAGATCAATATTTGTTTTCCATATGGAAAAGCCTATTATTGTACAAAATGAAATTTAACACAATATAAATCATAAGTACGACTCTTGCAAGAAACCTGTAAGAGTGAAGTTATGAATATGAAGATCAGCAGACCCAAATAAATGAAAAGATCCTTCAATAAAGCTTATTGGTACCAAAAGACCCTAAAACCCCACTATGTAATATCAAATGGAAAATGACAAAAGGACCAAAGACAAGGATAGTAATATATTGCTGCCTAATTAGAAACTATTTTAAATGCTATGCTGGAACCAGTTTGTCCTCTCTTTTAACCTCAGCTAAAGATTATGTATACACACCTTACTATACAGAGCTATCTTAAACACAATCATACACTTGAGGAGAAAAGAAATGGGAAGGTATGAAAGTTCTGTTATTTCTAATTCCAACAGATGGTATTCATTGATATTAAATTTCTGTATAAATTCATGCAGTACATGAACATTTCTCATAGCTCAGTTTTACTGACAATCACATTGCATAAATCATTTTCAGGCTATGTAGTATCCAGTGATACTGTACTGTTAATTGACATCATTAAGTAACATTTTGAAATGAGTTTAAATGTACTAGCTGAAAGCTTGCTTGAACATTGATGGATCATGTACTTAATCTCTAGAGAGATGGAATTTATCTCTTAGGCTTTATTCTATTGTTATCTATCACAAATTTGGAACACTTATTTTAATTTGCAAACTTTTTTTTTTCATATTGAAAACTTAAGCTACAATTATAATACTTAAAACATGATTCTGAAATGCAATGCTATCCATAGCTGCCTCTTATCTTTTGAGTTGAGTACAAATTTTTTTTTGGGGGGGGGGACAATTATTTGAAAACCAGATGCTACAATTGTCCTAATTTTAAGTGCCAGATTTCTCATTTCCATTTCGGAAAACAAGGCCAAGAAAACGTGAATAGCCTTTTGATCTGTCTTTCTCCAGTTCCTGCGAGACCAGTGGCCTCATTCTTTCTGCTATTGCAAGTTTACATGTTGCAGTCATGTTTTATTCTTCCCTTACTATTTCAAGGTCATTCTATAACCTCTATTTTATAGCTACGGTATATATCTATATCTTTCAGAATATATTAAACATGGGTATAAAGGCAGTAATCTTCCAGGCATAATAAATAACCACCACTGAACTTGCAATTGTTGTGCTAAACACTTATTTTGCCCTTAACAAGTATACTATGCTGAACACTTTTTAAAAATCCTATGAAATGGAAGTAATTTTTATTCTCATCTCACACAAGAAATTGAGGCCCATAAAGATTAAGGCATTTTGTACAAGTTCTCATACTGGCAAATGGTCTGACAGCAAAAATCTAGCTCTCAACCATCATATTATAAGGCTTTCTGTGTTATCAGTATGAACCTTTTGTTGTATAGTCTTTACATTTGGAATCTTCAACTTCAAATTTATCATGCAGTCATGGCACTGGGTTTCTACTTGCTTTGGGAGGCAATTTCTAGAAATTAGTCTGCAGGAGACATAAAGCTAGGCCATAGAGTACCTGGATGTGTTAATAAGAGGTTTGGACTTTATTTTGCATGGGACGGGAAGTCACTGAAAGGTTATAACTGAGGACATACAGTGTTGTTTTGTGGAGAGTTCTAACTGGAGACTAGGGAAGAGATAAGGAGGTCCTGAACTAAATTAATGTTGATAAGGCTGAGAGAAAAAACAATCAGAAAATATTTGGAAAGGGAAATTTCTAGGCCCTCATGATTGATTGGAAGGAGGGATGGGGGGACATTGTTGACTGCTATATATCAAACATTTAGGACTATCGTAACTACACTAAAAATGTGGTTTGCTTCTGGCCCTGCTCTCAGACCCACTCTCAGACTGGAATAAGCCCTCTCAGTGGTTGTTTTCCCAAGCAATAGACTTTGAGTTCTCAGTCACTTAACATACCTGGATCATAGAAATAGGAGAGAAAATGACACCTGAGGCTGCCAGGCTGTGATAAACAGGTGGGCTGTGTTAGCCTGTGTATTGGTGTATATTTCAGCCACTGACAAACTTATTTTAAATGATGTTCTTTACCAAAAAAAATCTGGTCAAAAATAGGATTTAGGGGAAGCCGGGATGGCTCAGTGAGTTAAGCGCTCGCTTTGCATCGCTGGGGCCCCAGGATCGAATCCTGGTCCCGGCCCGTGTGGAACCATATGCTGAACTGGGGAGTGCCCCCAGTTCAGTTCTCTCTCTGTTTCTGTATCTCTCTCTCTCTCTGTCAAAAACAACAACAAAAAACAAAAAACAACAACAACAAAAAAAGGATTTAAATGGTTCCTTATGTCTCCAAGTAAAACTCCTTTTGCACCAAAGCAGCATTCAGAGAACCATGGATGCTACCAAATTTAGATATGTTGTCATGCTATGCTTCTATAACTTAAGGGGATCCATAAGTCAAGTTAGTCAGTCTCTGTCTGTCTCTCCCTCTGTCTCTCTCGCTCTCCCTCTCCCATTCTCTCTCTGTCTCTCCGTCTCCCTTCCATCTCATCAATATAATTAAAAACATGTGATTTGCACAATGGCTATTTGCAAAATAAAAATAAAGGTGTCATATCGCTTTACCTCTATTACTTCAACAGAAAAGCTAATTTCAAAATACATCTTTCTTAGATTTAGTTATGAAATCCTGTTACAAGCCCAGATTAGAAGGACTTTGGAGTCACATAATGCTCACCTAGGCTAATGCTTAAGTAGATCAAGGCAACATCAAGGGAGCAGGTAAGAAGAAAAATGAAGTAAATCAAGGTGCAAAACAATCTAAGCAAATAATTCTGTACATGAATATAATTGTAATTGTCTATGGAATAGAACACCCAAAACTTTTAACAGTAATTTTATGAAAATGAAATATGTATTTTGGATGAAAATATAGTTTAAAATATGATTTTGATGAAAAGAAAAAGATTTTCAGTTTTCTTTTTTTTACTTAAGATGCTTATGATTTGAAGAGTGAGGGGAGCAGAAGACAATACTATAAGAAGAGGCAGATGAAGCAGGGACTAGCAGGGAGATTGGCACACAGTCGGTGCGTCATGAATAGCTGGTGAATGAAGAATGAGAGGGTAGCAGCAGTTGGGGTGTTCTTGCAAGTAACACACACATTGACCTGGCAAGGTGCTGATCTAAGCTGTGGCCTTGACTCTGTTCCTGACTTTGAAGTGAGGTGTATGCAATAAAAACCCACTATAGACAGAATTCTCTGGACTTCACAATGTATGTGTAAGTTGTAAGAAGTGTGACTGCTTAAAGGTGACAACTGCTTTTACTTAACAGCCCCCTGGACAGGATCAGTCTTGGGCTGGGAGTGGAGCGTGTCTACTCCTTCAGAAAATGTTCTGCAGACAAATTAGACCGTACCTCTTCTCTCCTAAAGCTTCTATATCTCAAAATGGAGGCAAGAAGACTGATATCCAGAGGTAGAAACTCAGAAATTTGAAGTCGGAGTTCAATTTTGAACTCCTTCATTTGAAGTCGGAGTTCAATCATCTTGTCCTAAAAGCATACGCGAAGACTCTAGAAATGCGCTCTTAAACAGATCTGTAATTTTTCTATTTCTGTCACTTAAGAGGATCTTAGGGGAGTAGCTTTGATAATTCCACTCTCCATTTCCAGAGGTAATAAAACGCAACATTCACTGAGTGCTCACTATGTGCCGAAACATTTGTAAACATAGTAGGGCTTGTTTCTTCGAGGTGAGTAATCCTATTGTCTTCCATTTGAAAGACTGAGGAGAGAGACATAGGGACTTGCCCAAGATGGCACAGGTTGATAAATGGGAAAGCAGAATTCCAATACCAGCAATCCAACCCAGAGACCATGGTTTTAACATGTTTAGTATTAATATTATATATGCCACCTAAGAAAGCAGAGCAAATTAAGAGTACAACATGTCCGATGAATCAAAAACAGGCTGAAAAAAATTCCAGGAACAAAAAAATCCAACATTTGACAGAATATTAATTAGTTATTGAACATAGTTTGTTTAAACAAAGTAGTCTTTTTATGAACATTGTATGAGGAACTTTAAGTGTCTTAGTTGTTGTTTTCCCAAGCCTGTGACTAACTGGCCTTTGTTTCCTGGAAAATTTCACATACTTTCTCCCTCTGTGGTGGCTGTTTACTGTATTTCTATTCAGACTTCACTAGACCTATGGGTATCGAATATTGCTGGGGTTTTTTTCCTTTTTCTTTCTTTGGTTTTTTGTTATGTTGCACTATTGTGAAGGGGTATAGGAAATAGAAGTATCTGCAGCCACGTCCTTGCATATCTATAAATAAGTTGTCATATAATGTGAAAATATGCCATGCTCATTAATCTGTGAACTAAGACAAAATAATCATTTGAAGATAAAGCTTAGTAAGTAGATACACTGTTGATACTAATATTATGACTTGTATTTTTACATTTGGATTGCAAATAAATTTGGGAGTTAATGTAAAAACATGGGTTTTGAAGTCAGACATGTTTGTGATTTGTAATTACTAGGTTTTTGATCAAAGGAAAGTTATCTAACTTCTCAAAGACCTACATCCTAGGTTGTAGTGAAGGATAAATGAGAAATGCATATAAAGGCCATAACCCAGTGGCTGAAACATATTAAATACTCAATATATGTCAGTGATTATGTAATTTGCTATCAAGTCAAAGTAAACTCAGTAGTTTAAAATACTGTGATATTTTGATTCAATGACCCACAATTTTCCATATTTTTTTGGCTTCTGACATTGAAATAAATTAAAAAAATTAATATATATATCCCCTTCTCTTCTGTCTCCCCAAATTCTTTCAAAAATATTATTAAATCCATAGTGTATTTTATTATTAGGTGTTAGATTCAAGAGCATATGGAAATAACATTATGCTCTGTTTGGTTCAACAGCAGAAATCCAAGGGCAACTAATCAAGAGATGAGATATCATATTAATTGCTCTGAAAATTTATCCTCCAAAGCTGCTCTTTATCTGTTAATCTTGCACAACAATGCTAATTCTGTCCCTTTTACATATTTTTATTCAATTCTTCAGAAAACCTCTGCCCTGTGACCAGCACAGTGGGAAGTGTTGGAATTTCCAGGAAGAATAAGATACTAGGATCTCAAAAAGTTTACTTGGGTAACACATAACATGAAGACATCTTTACAGCATAGTTGTTGTCTATAGCAATAGATGGGTAGCTGAGGAATAAAAATGGGGGGTAGGGATGTCTTTGAGGAATTTTTGTTGTATATTTGGGTATAATTAAAGTGGGTAAAGGACAAATTTGTGATTTTGCCTGCTGTGTGATCCCTTTCACCTTGAAGACTTTGGGGGCCTTTCTCATGCAAATGCAGTAATTTTCTTAATTTCTTACACAAAAGAGATACTGCTCTCAATTACAAATTTCTCACCTCCTAGAATATTATTAGTCAGAGATGAGTACGTGGGGAAGAACCTGCTGATCTAAAAATATCCCCACTGTCAGAGAAGCAGGCCCCTTCTGTTAGGCCAGGGTGCAAAAACTTTAAATTCTTGACATTTAAAGGGTATACTGAACTCGATTTCTTGCTAGGTAGTCCTCCAAGGAAAAGAAAAATGAGCGTGGAGCTATTTTTGAAAGTATTGAGAATTTATTGTAATTCATTTACTTACTTGTAGATATCCTCTTTCAAGTTATCACTACTTCTTTGTTACTCTTAGGTATATAAATTATATTTGAAATGCTTACAATTGATTAAGCAAGAGCAGATTTAAAAATAAGGAACAAAAGCAATTATTTTAGATACAGACATAGATTCTGTTCCTCTGTGAACAACTGGCATTCTATTTTATCTTAGTTGGAAATATGCGTTTTTGTTATTACTAGTATTTCCACAGGATAAGATTAGTGTCATGAGTATCTTAATGTTTGTTGAAAAATTTAAATCAAAATATTGGGTGATGAGATTCAGAAAGAAATATGGTGAACAATACCTGGCTACAAATTTGACCTTATAAAGTCTCTTAATCTATTGAAAATATACTTCATATTTACATGTAAAAATCATGAATTTAGTGTATCTTATCCCTTCCCTTCTATACTATACTATATATATTTCTGTATTTTCAAATCTGCTCTTGCTTAATCAGTTGTAAGCATTTTGAGTCTAAGCTTAAAGGCATAGATATTCATTGTCACTATTAAAGATATTTTTAATATCAGGGTGGAGTTCAGAGTTGCTATGGTAACAGCTACTAACCCCAAATTGAATGCTAACAGAAATTGTTTTTTAAATGCAGCATCGAAGTAGGTGTAGTGAAGACTGTTTTCAGTTTTTTTCCTCCTATCTATTTTACCAGATTGTAGTACTTTCAAAAAAATTGAGTGTTTAAAATATATGTATATATTTAGAGTGCTTTGTATTGAAGTAATTATCTTAAAAATTATGAAATGTAAGAAATGATAAATAACTATAAAAGCAAAGGATACTTATTCTGAAAAATCACAGGGGTCACATACAATCCTGACGCTGACTCTTGCTTTCTGTTATGATTTGTGAATACGAGTATAATTCTGTAGCCAGAGTCAGGACA
Source organism: Craseonycteris thonglongyai (assembly GCA_004027555.1). Classification (NCBI taxonomy): domain Eukaryota; kingdom Metazoa; phylum Chordata; class Mammalia; order Chiroptera; family Craseonycteridae; genus Craseonycteris; species Craseonycteris thonglongyai. The sequence continues at coordinate 22,315 of PVKE010006753.1, forward strand.
TTTCTGGTGTTTGGTCTGGAATCATTTTTAAGGGTAAGCCTAGTGTGTGATACTAAGCACACAAAATTTGGCATTTGGTTCTAAAAATATGTTTGAGATTAGTTACTTCCCTCAGTAACATGCTTCCAGCCAAATAATTTTTAACCAAATCTCTCAGCCCTATTTTGCTTCAGCTACTGAGATTCTATGTCAAGTTCCTGTCAAGAGAGGGGGAGAGTAAAATACTGAAACTTATGAGATTCCAAGAGAAACTAAATCTATACACTTTCTGTTTCTGCATTAAAAATAAAAAGATATTTTAAAAAGTGATATTTTCTACCCACTGAATTTGTAATTGGTTTTCTCAACCTAAAGTCTAGGTTAAAGTTTATTTTTTTAACCTACTCTTGGTGGAAGACAAGAGCATAAATATTTTAAGCAAAATATTAAACTTCTAGAAGAGCAAATAACTGCAAATTAAAAACAGACATTCCTGATTGAGTCTTCAATTTATTTTTTTATAAAAGTAAAAGGAAGCTGAATTTTATTTCTAAAAGATGCAGACAAATGAATAAAAAATACTTTGCCTCTTTCATGCACTTTATAGTGATATTCAATCCTTTTAACACTAAGCAAAATTTTTGCTTTTCTTTCCAAACAATTAAATACAATATTTTCCTTTAATGTACAATTACTAAATTTGAATAAGATTTATGAACTATCTTTCATCACGATGTAATAACTATGTAGCTGAACTTCTTTAACCTTTGTTTTGTTTACTCCTTTACACATAAAACAGTTCCACACTTTAGCTGTTTTAAATTAGAAGTTAGGATACAGTACAATCTTTAACTTAATTTTTACTAAAATTTCAAATATAATAAATATGCCCTGATGTTCAAAAGATGTAGTATTTACTGGCTTATAACAGTTGTATTGAGTTTTCATTGAATATAGTATATTTCTCTTAAAAGATTTCATTAACCTCCCTCTGAATTCATAAACATCTCAATAAGTGCTAATGCAGAGATCCATTAGACAGTTCTCTGTGCTATGTCCTTTGTTTCTTTTTTAATAGCATTAGCTTACATTTTAAATATTAGAATTCACTGTTTTCACAAGTCATTAAATAATACATATATTTCTATGAAAACAGTACTCACATAGTTGAAAGAACTATCTTTTAAAAGTAATAATAAATTTTAAATTCTTATTTTGACAACAAAATGCTTATTTTTTTTTTCTAATTTCTGCTAATATTATGCCCACTTAATTTTCTTTTATTATTTTAAAGTTAATTATATATTTTTTCTATTGCTTCTGTAATGAATTCCCAAAAATATAGTGGCTAAGACAATGGAAATGTATAACTTATTGTTCTGGAGATTGGAGATTGGAAAGAGGTCTTACTGGGCTGATATGAAGATGTCAGCAGGGCTTCATTTCTTTCTAGAGATTCTAGAGGAGAAATCACTTCCTTGTCTGCTCCAATTTCTTGAGTTTGCCCACATTCCTTGGCATATGACCCTTTCCATCTTGGAAAGCCATCATTGGCTGATTGGATAATTCTCTAGCAGCATCATTCTAACACTGACTATCTTGTTCTCTTGCCCCCCATTTATAAGAACCCTTGTGATTACATTGGCTCTACCTGGATAATCGTAGGTACTCTTCCCATCTACAGGTTAGTTCCATCTGCAACCTTATTTCTCTTTTTCATAACAACATAAACACAGTTTCCAGGAATTAGGAGACGAACATTTTTTGAGGGTAGGGGAAGGAAGAGGGAGAACATTGTTCTGCCCACCACATTACTATTACATTCTTAAAAAAGAAACTAAATCTGCTTTGTAAGTAATATTTTCCCCCATTATTGTGGCTTCTACTTCACTAGATATTAAAACTAACAAACTATTAACTTAATAAAAATTACCAATACTAGGAGTAAACCAAACTAGTCCTCCTATTTCAATGACATTAAATAATGGGGACAATTGTAATGCATCCAACACTGGCTTGTTACAGTTCTTACTCATTAGGAGCTAATTTATAGCTGAGCATCTTTTCTTAATTTACAGTCTTTCAGTCATAGAAAAGAGCTCATTATGACACAAAAAAGTCCTCTCACTGTTTCTCTGTATTTCTTTCTCTTCAACAGGTTTCATGTTTTGAACTATATATTATACTACACTAGCTTTAAAAATATCACTGAGCCACCTTCTTTTGGAATTCTTTAGGCATTTCTTTCTTTGTTTTGATTTAGTTAGTACATGCTATAAATTTATGTTTATATGACATGTCCAAGTGACCAATATTCTACAGGAAGTGATCAGAGAATTATTTATCTCCCAAATTATAAGAGTTTTAGGATTTCACCAAGACTAACATGTGTAGATTAAAACTCTATTTTTTCTTAAAAATTTTTTTTTTATTCATTTATTTTTGACAGAGAGAGAGAGAGAGAGAGAGAGATACAGAGACAGAGAGAGAACTGAACTAGGGGAGCTCCCAGTTCAGCATATGGGTCCACATGGGCCGGGGCCGGGATTTGATCCCCGGTCCCCAGTGCTGCAAAGTGAGCGCTTAACCCACTGAGCCATCCTGGCTTCCCTATTTTTTCTTTTTCTTGAATTTTGCTATGACAAACAAGCATACTCACCAGGTCCTGCTAATTATAATTTCTTTGATTTTACATCTTGCCCCCCACCCCACCCCAAGCCACGTGTGTCCAGATCAATCTTCTTTGCTTACTAGTCCCTTGTATTATTACCTCTACCAATAAGTATCTCCATTTATGGTGCCCTGCTTTTTTAACACATAGTAACAGATGAGGTGCTGAGACTAAAGAGAGAAAGAGGGCATTACATTTATTCCTAGAAAGGAAGCAATCAGCAAAATGTATCTTATTTTAGGGATGATGGCTTTATCCAAATATACTTTCAAGATATTTCAAAACTGCAACAGATCCTTTTCAGTTAATTTACTTTCACCTATTATAGAAAAGGTCAACCTTTAGAATGAGTCAATCGAAGCTAAGAAAGTTTTACTGTAATGGCCTTTGTGCTTGAGAACTGACTGCTGCTTCAGCTATACAGGCATACCTCATTTTATTGCTTGTCACATTATTGTGCTTCACAGATGTTGCATTTTTTTACAAATCAAAAGCAAGATCCTTCATCAACAAAAGACATTACAACTCACTTTATTTTGATACTTGCTTTATTATGGTTGTCTGGAACTGAACCCACAATATCTCTGAGGTATGTCTATATATTATATAACTTTCTCTGTATAGATTTAGAAAGTTTCATTTTGAAACACCTAAATGCCTTTCTCTTGAAGTAGGACTGCATTTACAGGTGACTAAATGATAGATTTTTATCAAATTTGAAACCTTGGTTTTTTTGGTATCACTATACAGTGGCTATTGAGATTGTTTAGAAATGTGTGTTTTGTTTTGTTTTTTAATTGCCAGGGAGAATTATTTAGATTGATCATAATAAATAGTAAAGCATATAATAATCATAGCACTAATTAGAAAGAGAAACTTTCCAATTAGCAGAGTGAGTCTAGATATAGATCCCATGTACAAAAATCACAAAGCATATTTTCAGCAAAGAATTAGTTCTCTTTCTTCCCTCTGGGCAGGAAATTTGTTTTATGCTTTAACATTTTTTCCCTAATATTTATATTTATTTACACATTTATAAATATATAAGGGTTTGTTTGTTTCATCAAAATGACAAGTATGAATGCCAGAATCTTCTAGTATAAGTGTTTGTAGAGTTCATCCACATTCAGAAAGAGAGAATGAATAGGAAAAAAAGAAGGGAAACAAAAACAAATAATTTTTTTCATCTTCTTTTATATCCAATCTGTTAAATCCTCTTGATTATTCATACTAGCTTCATACTTGGTTCAAGTTGACATTTCTCTGGTATCTGAATTATTAATGAACAAAATGATCTTCCTGTGTTTAGTTTTGCTCCTCCTGAGTCAGACCTTAATATTGGTGAGAGGGTGTCACTCTAAAATACAAATTTAAGGTTCTTCAGGAGCTTCCGATCCTCTGTGAAATAAATCTGACTTTCTAGCACGAACTCTAGCACTACCTAAATTTCCCATTTCATCCTTCCACTCTTTCACAAGTATGCTCTTTGTCTTAGTCAGAAAAGGCACAACACATCTTGCCTCCCCTTGAGTTTAATTTGTGCTCTTTGCCTCCATGTTTTTACACATGTTCATTCATTTGTCCAGCATGCCTTTGCTCAACTGTACACAGAAACTACTACATATCAGATCAAAAGGAACATAAAAAATGCCACTCTTCACAGTCCCTCACTGATTCCTCAGATTCCAGCTAGGGCTGCAGGCACAATTTCTTATAGGCTTTGAATCATTTTGTGTCGGCAACTTCCCTTTTTGCTTTCTGCCACATGGTTTTTCCAGTGCCAAAGATAAGATGTTACACTGTCAGAATTGTGAGGAGTTATTATCCTAGTAGGAGCGTTCAATAAATGGAAGACAGGAACTGATAGATACATGTTTCTTCCTCTTGTCCTTCAGGTAGATAATTCAGGGAAGCTGTGTATAAGATTCTTCAGAGGTTGCACTCAATAACGGACCTGTATATTGGCTTTATCTCCTTCCATGATGCACTCTTTCCTTTTCTTTGGGATTACCACCCAAATAAATTACCTGCCTTCTCCACCATATTTCAAACTCTATTTTCACAAGGAATCCAATAAGGCTAAGACAAGGCCCAGCTCCTATTTAAACACATCCTGCTCTGTATAACCAGGAACCTGCTTCTGTTACACAACTTACCATAGAAATTTTTTACATATGAAGTTTTTCTTGTCCAATCACTAGTGTTATTATAGTCCCTGACAAACTACAAATGCTGAGTAAATGTTTGATGACTAAATGAACAAAAAAATAATTCTCGTTTGTGAACTTTTTTTTAAGATGTATTTATTATTTTTGACAGAGATAGATAGATAGATAGATAGATAGATAGATAGATAGATACAGAGTCAGAGACAGAGAAAAGGGGGAGGGCCCATAACAGTCTCCATAGTTGTACACCATCGGTTTTTCCACATAGTTTCATTCCACAGGTGGGCTTGGGGCTGCACATGGCAGGAACTGGGACGGGGTCTCGCCCTGGTGAGAACTGAACTCGGGGCATTCCCCAGTTCAGCATATGAGTCCACAGGGGCCGGGGCTGGGATTTGATCCGCGGTCCCCTGGGCTGCAAAGTGAGCGCCTAACCCACTGAGCCATCCCGGCTTCCCCTTGTGAACTTTTTGTTATTTGTGATCTTCAGGAAATGGATCTATAAAACACTTGTGAGTAGTAGTTAGCAAACAAAAATATTTTTGTGATCATATCACTTAAAGTAATCTAAAATATTTTACATAATTAATTAAAAAATGACTTAATTAGCTAATTCCATCAATATTTTTTATAACATTTTTAATGAAAAAAATATTTTCACTCAGTTGTAGAATTTTTAGATTAGGGAAATATTTTGTTTACTGAAATATTATGAAGATCAATGATTACAGTAAAAATTTATTAAAACATAGGTAACATTTCTACCCATACTTAGACACATAGTTAGAGAAAATAGGCAATGCACTTTTTATATAGATTCTGGGGGTTAAGGAGAAGTCATTTGGTTTGCTGGCCTAAGACTGCAATGGAGTTTGGAGGCAATGAGGGTGGCTGGACTCCTTTGTCAAGTCAGGTATATGAAAGAGGTTGTGAAATGAAGTTCATATCTTTTCAGTCCATAGCTGGAAAGAATGGCAAGCATTTTGCTTTGTTCAAAAGATTAGGCCTAATTAGCTCACATATTCCATTTTTTAATTCATCCTTTAAAAACAGTTCCACACTTAGTCATTCTTCACACCTCTCTCACACCCAAATTGTTAACATTTTTTCTCCATTCTCACATTAGCAATCTGGTTCAGACCTCCAGTGATCTCTCACCTATCCTTATGCTTAAATTTCTCAATTGGAATTTTTACTTCTAATTTCCTTTCTTAATTCTAAGTATACCATTAAAGTTTTCTTTCTAAAATCCAAATGTGTTTTCCCCACTCCCCCATAGGAAAACTGTCAATGTGTCCATATTGCTACTAGTTAGAATGCAAACTCACATGACATAAAGAGTCAGTCACCATGTGGCCCAGCATTGTGCTGAGGGTAGAAAGGTGAGTACAACAGCCGTTGCTCTCAATGAGCTAGCTGAGGAGATAGACAAGTGCATCACTGTAAAACAACTGGGCTAGGGGCAATGACAGATGTGCACAGGTGCCATGCAAGCAAAGGGAGTGGACATACAACAAGCCAGGATGAAAGGGAGCGAGGGTTCTTGTTGAAGAAAAATTTTTCTGTATGCGATAATGTGTAATAAATACTAATAAACAGAGAAACACTGCCTCAGCAAGAGACATTAATATTGGATGTCATCACTATCAGCCATCTTGCAGCTAAGAAGGAAGGATGACTACACATTTTTTAAAAAGTGCTTTCTGAGATGTGTTGGGAAAGGGGATAGAGGGGTTGTATTTTCATTGTTTAAAAACATGAAACATACCAAAGAAAGGACATCAAAGACAGACAGAGTCTTCAATATTTTCAAAACATAAAAGGCTTAGAATTAAGACCATAGCTCTAGGGAAACAATACTTATCCTAGTGCTCATACTACTAGGTTTTCATCAATTTTCATTCACATGTGGGGTAAATTTAAGATTAAACATTTTATTATTTCTCGCTTCAATATATGCCTTTACCAAATTAAAAGATTTGTTTTGCCAACGTAGTATTTGACATTAAATCTTAAAAGTCTAACACGTAAATGTATATTTAGGAAAACATATTTTTAACTATGGGTTTATGAACTATATGGAGAGACTTTCTACTTTGTGACCTTGAGCTAGTCAGTTAAGTCTAAAGATAAATCTGAAGATAAAAGTCCATGACAGTCCCATCCAATACAAAGTCTGGTGATCCTGCAGACAGTTACATCAGGAAACTTCTTAGGCCTTTTTAAGCTTTCCAAGAGTATTAGGAATTCAATATGCATTTACAAAATATCTATGGCGCTATTTTCTTTCTCTTTTTTAAAAAAAAATTATTTTTGAGAGAAGGTGGTACAGAGAGAGAGAGAGAGCAAGAGAGAAAGCGAGAGAGTAAGAGAGAGAGAGAGCAAGAGAGAGAGAGAGAGAGAGAGAGAGAGAGAGAGAGAGAGAGAGAGAAAGAGAAAGAGAGAGAGAAGGAAGAGGAAGGGACAAAAGCAGTCTCCATAAGCGTACATCATTAGTTGTGACATGGTTTCATTCCACATAGGTGGATGTGGTGCTGTGTGGGGCTGGAACTGAACTGAGACCTCCAGCATGGGCAGTGAGAACATTTTCTGTGGAGCCATCCTGGTGGTTACCACTTGCACTGCAGTTCAGCATATGGGGTTTGCTTGGGCTGGGGCCGGGGACCTAACCCTAGACCTCGTGATTGCAAGGCAAGTGCTCAACCACTGAGCTACCCGGCATCCCTAATGGTAGTATTTTTTAAACAACACTGCCATGTGTGTGAAGAGATAGCTTTATTAAAATTTCTCTTGTTCCTTCTGAAGGTAGTGGAAACTGAACAAATCATAGAAACTCATATATAATTAATAATCATTTTGACTATAAAACTTAAGAATCCAACTATTTTTTCTTTTTGTTACAATATATTTCATTTAAAACATCTGAATAGCCAGTTTAATCTACATGCATAAATTTAATTTAAAGTGATTTTTCTTCCAGAAATATGAAATTGGACTATCAACTGATATTTATCAAGCAATGTTAAGATAGGGTGAGAAGAGAATATGAAAGTCTAGCTACATAAGAGAGATTGATCCCATAAATCATACAGGTTTGAAGGATGGGGTGGGGAAATTTGATAGTTGTTAAAGAAACAAGCTGTTTTTCGGCAGCAATAACACTGTTTTCTCCTTCTAGTTCCACTATGCCGCTGGTATTATATACTGTATTTTCCGGCGTATAAGACGACCCCCTAATTTTACAGTTAAAACATAGGTTTAGGCCTATATTCGCTGTATAAGACTACCCCCCACTTCCGAGGCTGTAGTCTTATACAGCGAATATAGGCCTAAACCTATGTTTTAACTGTAAAATTAGGGGGTCGTCTTATACGCTCAGTCGTCTTATAAGCCAGAAAATACGGTAATTGTTGCCAATCAATTGCATCCAGACGGTGGGATAAGATGTCAAATTGTACAGTTGGCAGGATTCCACAGTTTCAGATGTTTTTTTTTTTTCTTTCCCTTCTTTAAAACTTAACATATGAGATAGGCTCAATTTGAAATGTCTATTAAAAACAAGTCAGATTTTTCTTAAAATTGGCCCTTCTTAGACATGAAATGTTTTTGGATATGTTTCATATAAGTCCATTTGTTCATTTTATTGTTTTTAATCTTGTTCTTAAATCTGTCCCATATAAAGAGCTTCAAAATTTCACCATGTTCTAACTTTACTGTAAAAATATATCCAATATGTTCATAGAAAGACAGTGATTAACATATTTATTAAGAGGAATGGCGAGGAAGCCAGGATGACTCAGCAGGTTAAGCAATTGCTTTGCAGCCCTGTCTCTGTCAAAAACAATAAAATAAATCTTTAGAAAAAAAGAGGAATGTCTTATTCATTAATCTTAAGATATGTTAGACAGAAATCGGTACATCTTAAAATTAAAATCAAAGGCCATTCAATGAGGTTGAACATTTTAGTTATCAAAAATTAATGATGGTAATAAACCTATGCAGATGCTCCTTGACTCATGATGGGGTTACATTCCAATAAGCCCATTGTAAGTTGAAAATATTGAAGTTAAAAATGCATTTAATGCACTTAACCCACCAAATGTTATAGCTTAGCCTAACCTACTTTAACTTGCACAGACCTATTAGCCTACAGTTGGAAACAATTAAATGCAAAGCTTACTTTATAAGAAATTGTTGATTATATTATGTAATTTATTATGAATGTTGCTTTTGTACCATTGTAAAGTTGAAAAATTATAAATCATAGTTTCATTCCACATAGTGCATGTGGGCTGCACAGGAAGGGAACCAAACTGAGGGCCTCCCACATAGGAGGTGAGAACCATTGCCATTATCCCAGTGGTTACCAATTGTGCTGCAGTTCAGCACATGGGTTTGCATGGGCCTGGGCCAGGATTTGATCCCCAGACCTCATGGTTGCAAGCCAAGTGCTCAACATGGTGAGCTATCCCAGCATCCCACAATCCTGAAATTCTTCTTTTTTTTTTTTAACTTTTAAAGATTTGTTTTATTGTTTTTTGGGGAAGCCAGGATGGCTCAGTGGGTTGAGCGCTCACTTTGCAGTGCCGGGGACCGAGGATCGAATCCTGGCCCCAGCCCGTGTGGAATCATATGCTGAACTGGGAGCTCGCCCAGTTCAGTTCTCTCTGTGTCTCTGTCTCTGTATCTCTCTCTCTCTCTCTCTGTCAAAAATAAATAAAAAGAATTAAAAAAAAAAAGATACGTTTCATTGTTTTTGATAGAGAGACAGAGAGAAGAGGGAGAGCACAGAGCAGTCTCTATAATTGTATGTCATCAGTTTTTGACACAGGTGGGTGGGGGGCCACACAGGGAGGGACTGGGTGGGGGTTCCCACATGAGAAGCAAGCCCCCATGAGCTGAGGGCCTCCCACATGGGAAGCTCACCCCAGTGAGAACCAAACTGGGGGCCACACCCCAGTTCAGCATATGGGTCTGCACGGACCAGGGCCAGAATTCAATCCTTGAACCCTGGGGCTGCAAAGCAAGTGCTTAACCCAGTGAACCATCTCGGCATTCCCAATCCTGAAATTCTTATGGATCCACAAAAGACCCTGAATAGCCAAAGAAATCTTGAGGAAAGTACAAAGCTGGAGGCATCACATTTTCTGATTTCAAACTATCTTACAAAGCTATAGTAATCAAAGTAACATAATATTGGAATTAGAAAAAAAAAATAAGGCAATGGAACAGTAAAAAGAGCACAGAAATAAGCCCACACATGTATGATCAAGTAATATTTGACAAAGGCTCCAAGAATACACAGTGGGAGAAAGGATAGTCTCTTCAATAAATAGTGTTGGGAAAACTAGATATCCACGTGCAAAAGAATGAAACTGGACCCATATCTAATATCATTCACAAAAAATTAACTTGCAATGGATTAAAGACTTAAATGTGAAACTTGAAACTAGAATTTCTAGAAGAAAATAAAGCGAGAATCTCTTAGATGTTGGTGTTGTGGCAATGGTTTTTGGTTCTGGATAGGACATCAAAAGCACAGACAACAAAAACAAAATTAACACGTGGGACTACATTAAACTAAAAAGCTTTTGTACAGCAAAGAAAATAATCAACTAGTTGAAAAGGTAACCTGTGGATTGGTAGTCAATATTTGCAAACCATCAGGAAAATGAAAATCAAATCCACAATGCAATATCACCTCATACCTGGTTAGGATGTCTATCACCAAAAACACATACAAAAAAACATAAATAAATAACAAGTATTGGCAAGCAAGTGAAGAAAAGGGAACCATCATCGTACACCATTGAAGGCAATGTAAATTGGTATAGACACTATTAAAGAACAGTATGGAGGTATCTTAAAAACTAAAGATAAGACTACCATATAATACCACAATTTCGCTACTGGACATAATTTTATGCATAATAAGAAGGTAATATTATCTATTTAGAAGGATTATTGTGAGAATCATATGGAAAAATACATGAAAGTACTTTATAAGCGGTAAAGCACTATACAGATGGTTTCCAACTTATGATGGTTCAATTGACAATTTTTGACTTTACCACCGTGTAAAAGCAATATGCATAATAAATTACATGAGCTATCTGAAAGAAATAAAAGTAGTATCTCAATGACATACCTGTATCCCCATTTCATTACAGGATCATTCATAATAGCCAAGGTATAGATAAAACCTAAGTGTTTATTGATAGATGAATGGATAAAGAAAATGTATATGTATTTGTGTGTATGTGTGTAAAAGAAGGCAATTCTTCTATTTGTGGCAATATCAATGAATCTAGAGAATATTATTCTACATGAGTTAAGCCACACAGAGAAAGACAAATAATGTATATCACTTATATGTGAAACTTGTGTCCAAAAAAGTTGAATTCATAGAGCTGGAGTTGACAGGAGTTGAGGGGTGGAGGAAATAGGGAGATGCTGGTCAAAGGAGGTAAATTTTCAGTTATAAGAGGAATACATTCTGAGGGTCTAATATATAGCATGATGACTACAGTTATAATACTGTATTATTAGTATTGTGTTAGTACTGTATTATACACTTGTGTTCTCATCACAAGTATAAAAAAAGAAAATGGTAACTGTGAGGAGATAAATGTGTTAATTATTTTGATTCTGCTAATCATTTCACTATATATGCATATGAAATCATCAAATTACACATCTTAAAAATCATATTTAAACAATATAAATATATACAATTTTTATATCTCAATCACATCTCAATAAATCTAAAAATATACATATTTTCTAGAGCATATTATGCTAGGTAAATTAAGCCAGACAGAGAAAGACAAATAATGTATGCTATCATTTACTTGTGAGACTTGTGTACAAAAACTTTGAACTCACAGAGCTAGAGAGTAACAAGTAACACCCTTTCTGAGTTCCCTGACATAAATAACTATGTCTGCTTTACTTCCATCAGCGGTCACAATGTATTATGATACTCTGGTAGAACTAACAACTGAATGTAGAACTTCTCATTTATATCACAACTAAATGACCATGTTAGAGGGGTCTTAACATTAAGTTTATTAAAAGGTTCAAGATAAGCCAAAGTCAGTAGTTCACCTGATTTTTCTTGATAAACTTTACTTATCAAAAATGTACTTTGGATTCTTTTAGGAAAACCAAAAGAGAAACGAGAGAGAAAAGATAACTTGGGGAGATAATAAAAGAAAATTCTGAGCTAATATTCACAGAAGCTTTCAGTGCTCATCTGGCATCAGACACTGCTAAGAGTAAATTATTTTCAAGAAGCCAAGTTTAAGCTGGTACAAAAGCTATATATATTAGTTACTTGAAAAAATGCCCAGTAGGGCAACATCTATATATATATTACAGTGAGAATAGTATATAGATTTGTTATAAAGATGATGATCTAGCCAAGAAGGTGTCTGACATCCAAAACAAATCCACAAATAAAAACCTCAAAAGTATTCAGATAAAAGTGGATAAGGAACCCTATAGTACAGATAATTTCTCCACATTCTGGCCATGTCTGTACTCCTAGCCAGAAACATCTTTTTTAAAGATTTTTATTGTTTTTTAACAGAGAGAGAGACAGACAGAGAGACAGAGAGAAGGGGGAGGGCCCAGAGCGGTCTTCATAGTTGACAACATTAGTTTTCCATATAGTTTCACTCCACAGGTGGGCGAGGGGCTGCACAGGGCAGGAACTGGGCCGGGAGACTCCCACATAGGCCCTGGCAAGAACTGAACTGGGATCACACCCCAGTTCAGCATGTGGGTCTGCCTGGGCCAGAGCTGGGATTTGGTCTTTGCGCTCTGGGGTGCAAAGTGAGCGCTTAACCCGCTGAGCCATTCCAGCTTCCCCTAGAAAAATGTTGATAGTCAATTTAGTTTAAAGCAGTCAACATGATTAGTTGGTTGTAAAAGAAGTAGCTCTTGCTTTAGTAACATCTTCTATTCTTGTCATGATTATAAAAAAAATAGTTTCTACCCCCTGAATGTTAGCAGATATATGTTTAAACATAGAAAAGTAAAATTAAAAATTATGAACTAATTAATTAAATTAAATTATGAATTAATTAAAAAATTAATTCCCAAACCCAAAGCATCTTTTTTGCTCTCCCTGACATAATAACATTAAAAGATGACTTTTAAACATCCCACAGAAATGTATTGTTAAAATTATATTCATAGATACTCATTTTACTTAATTGAATTAAGGTCTATGTACCGGTAGGTATGATTATATTACACATACCATACTTTGCCATGCATAATACTCTCCCATGTATAATGCTCACCCATGTATAATACACCCCCATGTATAATGCACCCCCATGTATAATCCACTCCCATGTGTAATGCACACCCATGTATAATGCAAATCCATGTATAATGCACCACCATGTATAATGCACACCCATGGTTTTGGCTCAAACTTTCAGGAAAAAAAACAAATCTTTCATTTTTTTAATTCAAATATTCTTTTTTTATATTTAGATACTTTTTTTACATTATAAAGGAATTTTAGCACTTTTAAAAAAATGTATTAAGGTATGAAAAATTTTATGTAACAAATAATTACAAAACACAAGAATAGACACAAGATCAGAGAAAGGGAGGTGAGCAGGACAGAAGGGAAAGGAACAGATAACAGATGGGGCTGCAGATCGTGACCTAGGGCCTGGAAGAAGAGGGAGTGAGCTGGGAGCCCAGAACAAGGGCTGAAACGCAACCCTGGGTGGGTTGAAAGCCAAGACCTGACAAGGGCAAAGAGACACAGGAGGCTGAAGTACAGTGTGATCTTGATGAGCTGAGGTCCGAACCAAGGTGATTATCCTATTTCAGGGTTTTGTTTTGAATATGGATATCATTATTGATTTCTTTAAGATCTATTTATTTATTTATTTTATTGTTTTTGACAGAGAGAGAGAGAGACAGAGATACAGAGACAGACAGAGAACTGAACTGGGGGAACTCCCCAGCTCAGCACATGGGTCCGCATGGGCCAGGCCAGGACCGGGACTCGATCCTCGGTCCACGTTGCTGCAAAGTGAGCGCTCAACCCACTGAGCCATCCCGGCTTCCCCATTATTGATTTCTTGAGTTACACTTTCAACTTATAAACATAAACAAAAACACTACAAACATTTATATGGATACGGAATGAGTACTACCCATGTGAATGTTTATAATGTGCATGCTTATTTTCTCTCTCACAAATTTGGGCAAAAAGTGTGCAAAATATAGTATTCATCTTTTCTGAGCTGACAGAAGTAATTATGTCTGCTTATAAAATTTTGATATCCATATCATTTAAATCAGTTCAAACCAAAGAAAAGGTATTCAATATATGTGTGCTGAAGGGAAGAAAATCTCATTCTAGTTGTCATCTATCCACAGACAAGGCTTAATAATAGGTTTTATCACATTTTGCCAGCTGTTCACCAAAGTCTATTTTCCCCTCTTTCTCAGGGTACATGGCTATATACTATACTACATTTTCTAGTCCACCTTGAATTAATATGGCCAGTATCCAATAGACAGAGAGAAGAAGTAATGAATGTACTTCAAAATGGGGATGGATATGTCCATCCCTTTAGAAGACGGTGAGGTTGCAAAATAGTAGAAGTTTGGGTCCTTCAATCACCCTATGGATGAAACAGTCATCAGCCTCAAACACCTACCATGGATTTATGTGAATGAGATATAACGTTTTATCGTGTTTATGTATTTTTATAAAAGTTAATCCTATGATATTTAATATAAAAATGTTTCATAGAGAACCACTAAATGAATTAATTCTTTTATGTGTGGTTTGGTTTTTAAAATATATTCAAACCTACAGAAAAGTATCAATAACAATACAAAGCATTTCAGTATCCACTTCATCCAGAATCCATATTTATTAGTATTTGACTTGTATTGTGTTTGTGTGTGTACATACATACATCTACATATATATGGCATCCACCATGTATATAAATATATATATTTTTTCTGGCATGATGATACATATAACCTAAGTACTCCAATATGTACTTCCCCAAAGCTTCCTGTGCATATAATTCCCAAAACCAGGAGGTCAACACTGATATAACATTACCTTCCAAGCCAGAGGAGGATGTTGAAATTATTATATATTTATTGTTTGTTTAATTATTTGTTCAGTGTTGCATATATATAACCACTCTGGCTGCCTCTTTAACCCACCATGTTTGCACCCTGCCTTTTTCCCTCCCACTTCTTTGGCTGCTAGGCCCATGGCAGCTCAGCAATCCCTTCTCTCAGGCTTGTTCAGAGATCAGGCACCCATGTTAACATGTCTCCATAACAAGAGGACAGAGAAATGAGAAACGGAAGGGAAAGTGGGAAGAGCAAGGGCAGATGGAGGAATTAATTCATTTTTAATATGCTACATGAAAGGAAATGTCAGCAAGTAACATTTTTGAAAGGAGGTAGTAAAAATATCCCCAGAGACTACCAAATGTGGACATTTATATTTCACTTAAAGTTCTGTCTAAATTAAGAGAACAGCTGAGAGGACTGAGATATTGGAGTTTGCTGCCTAGACTTAGAAGTCTATTTGATGGCCAGCATATTGGATCAAGCATTCAAAGATGAATTCTTCTCTCAGATTGAAATCTAAATCTTCTCTCATTCCTCTGGTTGTAAAATATCTTCCTAGGCTTGAGACAATCTAAATGCTGTTTGAACACTGAACATTCTTTTCAATTGTCCAGTAGCATAGCTCAGATTACCAACAAGGTCTTATTAATGTGTGCTCAATGTTTTTATCTTTTTATTTTAAAACATAAAATATATGTGTATGCCAACACGATTTCTTTTTTGTCAAAGCAAAGCTCTTCTCTGAAATATAGCAATTATACAAAAGAAAATAGGTTTACAGGAAGTGTAGAGTACATTTTCAGAAACAGTTTGTCGTATATATATTTTGTTAAATGCTTCATGTCTATGTAGGAGGTATAAAATTCCAGCTAAAAACACATTTCTTTTCTTGAATATTCACAATGCATGCCAAAAATCCTCAAAAATGAAGACAGAGCTGATTAACAAGATCTTATTTAACATGATAACTATTAAAATTTTTTTTTTAATTGTTAAATGTAATGGGGTGACATTGGTTAGTAAAAATTACATAGGTTCCCAGAGTCCAATTCTAAATTACATCATTGATGCATTACATTATTTGCTCTGGGTGGTGAGAACGATTTAGATCTTAAACAATTTCAACATTTGTTAATTATGTTAATCTTATAAAAAGCTTTTGATGAATATACAACATATAAAATTTTATCAAGAATTTTGATAAATTAACAGAAAAATAAAAGTTTTCTTCAACCTCTGTAGTATTACTACCAAATTGGGCTAAAAAGAACCAATACATGTAAGAATATATAAGAAGACAAATTATGGCTCACAATTATAACAGGAAGAGCACATTGTTACCTAGGGCACTGTCTCTTCAGTTATAAATGTATTTCCTCCAAAATATGTTTATAAGTTATTTGCTGAAATTCAGCCATTGCTTGTATCTCTTACCACCTATGTAAGTCATGGAATCCAGGTCTCAGGGAAAAGGGAAATCACTTCTGCTATGTACAAACACACACACACACACACACACACACACACACACACACACACACCAGGTATTCATATACTAATTAGAACACTGCAAGGTAGTTCAAAATAACAGTTTCTATTTAATATTTTAACTGCCCTAATACCCTAATGCAATATTTTAAAGATTTATTCTTATTGTTTTTGACACAGAGAGAGAGAGAGACAGAGACAGAGAGAAGGGGGAGGGCCCAGAACAGTCTCCATAGTTGCACATCATTTGTTTCTCCACATAGTTTCATTCCACAGGTGGGCATGGGGCTGCGCAGGGCAGTAACTGGGCTGGGGTCTCAACCCGGTGAGAACCGAACTGGAGGCACTCCCCAGTTCAGCATATGGGTCCACACAGGCTGGGTCTGGGATTCAATCCTCAGTCCCCGGGGCTGCAAAGTGAGCACTTAACCCACTGAGCCATCCTGGCTTCCCCACTAGTGCGATATTTTATAGCACGCTTTGTGACATGAGCGAAAACTAGGTGTACTTATATATATTTAAGTAATGTTTTGGTCTATAACTGCTATTAAAGATTTTGTGCTATGTGATATTTATGGTCTCATTTCACCTATCTCAGGGGACACATTGACATAATTAAGACAGCTCAGCATGCCATGTGGAGAAGAAATCTCTTATACAATAAGGGTCAAAGATTAAGTAGGATAGCCATTTAATTAATTTGCGTTTCTTAAGAAAAGTTACTCCACAGGTCAAAACTGAAGTCACAGATAGATAATGTTTCTATCCTGTTTTGTGGGTATGAGGAGAACAAGTCATTGACTTCCTCTGGTGGTTTTTTGCTTGTCTCAGAAGAATACATTAATAAATTTTGCACAGCTGCGATTTAGCAGTGTGACAAAAATGAAGAATGTGTATCTTTGTCCACAGAGAAAACACAACACAAATCACTTCCCCTTGCCACCCTCCCCCATCATCACTACTTAGCCTGGTGAAATGTTTTTAACCCCGATCACTTTCAAAGTTAATGATACACTATCACCTATAGTACTGATTAACATATCCCAACTTTTTCTAAATATACCTACAACCGAATTGTTTGCTTCTATGTTATATGGCAATAGTTCCTACAGGTAAGCGGCTTGCAAACAAATAATTTTGACCTTGTTACTCTCAAATGTGTGTATTAACCCTTTCAAATTGCTTTCATTTGGAAAAATGAAAAGTGATAAAAAATCAAAGGGGCTCTCCAACTTCAGTAAATCAACATTTTCAACTTGTACAAATACCATCAAGACGTTTTCTCTCCTCTGAATGATTGGCATGGACACTTTTGAAGAGAAATAGACATAAAAATCTAAACATTATCTAGAAATCTTTATTTCTAGAATGCTTATTATATTTTGTTTTTAAAAGTGTGCTCTATGGGAAAGCCGGGATGGCTCAGCGGGTTAAGAGCTCGCTTTGAAGCCCCGAGGACCGAGGATCAAATCCTGACTCTGGTCCAGGCGGACCCACATGCTGAGCTGAGGTGGGCTTCCCAAATGCGGTGAGGCCCCCAGTTCAGTTAAAAAAAAAAAAAATAATAATAATAATAACAGGGTGCTCCTGATGTCTCATGCATTTGGAATACTTGTAATATAAAAGTAAACTTCCACTTCGGTGACAATAAAGATTTATACAAATTTACAGTTAGAACTTTAGAGATCCTGAAGCACACCTCATCATATTTACAAACGAAAACAGGGTATATGAGTCTGAGTGAGTTGCCTAAGCCTGAGCTAGTAGAACTGGGTTATTAGGCCCATCCTGTTCAATTTCTGTCTGGGGAAACCTGGTGATGCAGAGGTACCAAATTCCTTCACAACAGCCCAACATCTAACCATTCTGTGGACACTCTCCCATATTAACACAGTCTCTGTTTACTGCTGGTATGGTTCATTATTCCCATAAATAATTTACTGGTTATGACTCTGTCATCATATAAAATGTGTCAATATAGCCTCTTGATGTTTCTATATATTCTTATACATACTGTAGTTGGAATCAATCTATCCTTTAGCTTGCATTTTCCTTTTAAAACCCTACCCTGAATCACTTATCTTTTAAATTAGATTTAACCCAATAAAACATTCAGGCCTCCTTATTTGATAGCTGTCATCTACCAGTTTATACTCACTTAAACTCCTCTTCAGCAAGGAAATCTTATATCTGTTTACATATATGCCACTTATTTTAGCCCTGAAATTTTGATAGTGATGATATTACAGCATGCATTACTTTCCGTCAAATATTGCCATAAGTGCTTAAAGTCTATTCTCTTCTTTAGTATTTACAATTTGGTAGGAATTTGTCACATTTACATCTCATTGTTTTATGATATAAGTATTTTGATATAGTATTATTTTATTGCTGCTATAATAGATTACCACAAAATTAGTGACTTAAAACCACACAAGTTTATTAGATTAGAGAGAGATCTGTAGGCTAAAAGTCCAACAGGGTTTTTCACTGGGTTAAAAATCAAGGTGTCAAAAACAGTGTTTATTTCTCAAGGCTATAGGGAAGCATCTTTTTTTTTTTTTTTTAATATTTATTTATTTATTTATTTATTTATTTATGACAGAGAGAGAGAGAGAGAGAGAGAGAGAGAGAGAGACAGAGAGAGAGAGACAGAGAGAGAGAGAGAGACAGAGAGAGAACTGAGCTGGGGGAGCTCCCAGTTCAGCATATGGGTCTGCACGGGCCGGGGCCAGGATTCGATCCCAGGTCCCCAGTGCTGCAAAGTGAGCGCTTAACCCACTGAGCCATCCCGGCTTCTAGGGGAGCATCTTTGATCTTATATTTTCTAGCTTCTTATGGCTATTCATAGCTCTTATCATAACCCAGAAACCTACATATTATACTATTTTATTTTTTTATTGTTTGCCTAACCTCTGTGAGAATGTTAATTTCTTGAGGGTAAAATTTTTATTTGTTCTGTTCATAACAATATCCTAGTGTCTTAGAACAATGCCTGACACATAAGGGCAGGCAAGTCAACATGGATTAATTAATAAATGAGCCATATGTTTTGCTTTGCCATTTAACTATTATCTGTAGGAAGACAGATGTGTTAAGTCTCAGTTTTCATATTTGTGTATTGGTGATATTAATGCAATATATTTTCAGGATTAACTGAGGTTATATTTGTGATTAACTTGTAGCATAGTACCTGGCACATAGTATGAACAAATTATATTATTAACATTATCATTAATAAAAGTACTTTATTTTATTTTATTGATAGCAGCTATAGCAACCCAAATTAACTTGTTTAATTCCTTACTCATTTACTACTTATTCCATAAAAGTAGAATTTTTAGTTTTCACCGCTATATCTCTAGTACCAGAATAGTGACCGGTTCATAGTAGGAGCTAAAGAAATGTTTGTTGAACTAAGTAGTGTGTAGGGAAATAAGTTTTGGAGCCTTTATTCTACCGCTTAAGGCTTTGCTCGCTGTCTTGTGTTGTTAAGGATTCTGTTTGAGATATGGGATGTAGAATTATGGTTAAGTTTGTGATTGGGATGAAAGAATCCTTGAAGTCTCCCCACTGTAAAATTTCTTAATGTTTTATGGCTTAATTAAACTTATTAGAACCCAATGGAAGCCATGAACATTTCCCCCCAAAACTATGTATCTCTACTTATTCATAGCATCTTGCATAAATGTCCAAGAACCCAAAGAGGATCTAAAGACTATCCAATGACCTAACAGATGTCC
>PVKE010006754.1:0-53123 GCA_004027555.1 Craseonycteris thonglongyai
GATCCTCGGTCCTCGGGGCTTCAAAGCGAGAGCTTAACCCACTGAGCCATCCCAGCTTTCCCTGAATTTTCTATAAACTGCAGAAAATGTTTATATTTTTAAACCTGAGGAAAGAGCAAATTTTCCTGAATACAGAAATTTAAATTTGTATGCAGTTAATTAACTTATTCAGCTACCTTTTTCTCTCTCTCTCTCTCTCTTTTCCCTCCTCATGTATGACTGAATTTCTGGAATTTCTCAGATGTCCCACCTTTCCTGTTAAATTATCTCTCTCTTGAATTATTTTATTTGCAGTCTTCCTTCTTGGCATCTTACTCTACATGGATAGCAAACTTGAAACCACACAGCCACCAAATCTTTAAGAGAAGGTACTTCTGCTGCTATGGCCACACTACCCTTGGAACCCTCTAGCCAAATTAGATGGGCCTGTCTAAAATAAAATGCAAATCTACTGTCCTAGGATTCCCTAAGGTCCGTCTTTCCCCCACTGACCTACACCCCTAGAACAGTTTTTAGATCCTTCAGTTCAAATTATTCAACAAGAAGTTGGTCCATCTATAGCTACCTCCATCGATTCTTTGTGTATTTAAAATAATCAGCATTTTTTATTTTTGTTCTGTGAATTTTTCGCCTCTTGCTTCATTTCTTACTCTCATCACAAATCTATCACTCCAGATTCTAAAGGTAACTCAGCTTCCCTTTCTAAGTACTGTAGCCCTTCGTCCTTTGTCTCTGATGAAGATCTAGTTTTAAAACTAAAACTCTTCTCTCTTCTCCCCTCTTCTCACATCTTAATCAAATGCCACGCCTATGGCCACTGGCATGATTCTTTGGTTCAAAGATTTGACTTTTTCCTACCCAAACAGTGAATCGATTGGGATAAAAATTATAATATTTCATAATATAAGAAAAATGTGATTTATAACAAATTCCTGGAACAGAAGAGTATAAGGGAAAGTACTCTGGCTTCAAAAGACAATTCTTCAAATGCCACTGAGTTGTTTCAAACCATTGCTAATTGAATTTTCACTTTCTAAGGTGACCAGACATCCCGCTTTTGGCGGGACAGTCCTGATTTTTAACAATGTGTCCCACATCCCGTGGCATTTTTAAAAAGTCCCGTTTTTGGAAAGAATGCACGACAAGCTAGGGAATGACGGGAGATAGACCCAATTTTTAATCAAGAACCCCCTCTCCCCCGGTCAATGGTGTCCCGCTTTACCAATGTTAACATCTGGTCACCTTACTTAGTCACTTCATACAATTCATGATTCAGGCGTTGCTTTTGAAGGTATGTTAAATCTTGATGCCTTTTTGAAGAGAATTTAAACCTATTTGTCTTAAATAGACGCCAATTCTTTTTATTGACAATTACTATTTATAAGCTCAGGTGATGAGAGCGACTTTCTTCCTCAGTTCAAATATCAAATTAATGTTGCCATTTACAGCTCTGGGCCTTGAGAAAAGAAAACTCAGAAGATACCACATGAGCTCCGGTCTGCCTCTCCTTTTTATTTTGACCCTCCTGTAGAACTACCAAAACGAGGCTTCCTTGCTTAAAATAAGCTAGCTGAGTTTACCTTACAGCAAGTGGGTTATAAGGCTCATGGAATCAAATACTGTTGCTATTTCCTACTCAAGAACAGCCAACACTACAATGGTTTTAAATCTTGTATATAAAGTTATATATTTTGGGGTACAAAGAAGAAAATTTAAGCTTCCAAAGTAAATTGGGTAAGTTCTGTTCCTGGGTCATCTATCTATTTAACTGTGGGGCTATGCTCAAGGGTATGTATATGTCAACTCCTTTCTGACTCTCAAATATCACACATCATTTGAGTTGAAAAAGAAAAATCGAATATCATAACTGACTACCACTTAACGCAGTATGGATGTCAGGCTGCTTACCTGGTGCCAAAAATAATCCTTCTACCTCAGCCATTCTAGGGGTCAAAGTTAAATGCACGGGAGATGGCCTCAAATATCTTACCTCTGGCCATTCTGTCTTCCCTCCACCTATAAGCACAATTCCAGCTGAGGTTTATTTTTAGTTTAAATTAATCCACTCTGCCCTCTTGTTGGCAGGCAGCTGGCAGGGAGCCTCCGGCCTTCTTCACCTAACAGAATGTCAAGAGTACACGCCTTAAGTGGGTGGGGTCTCTGCTCCTTGGAATTCCTGCCAGCCCACAGGAAGAACCACCTTGATGATCTAGATAAGAAGATGAAGCAGAAGGTGGTTTTCCCAAGTTCCATCCACCTGGCTCATTTATCTGAACCCTTCTGTCCTGGAAAGAGCCCAGCACACAGGGCCCAGAACACCCCTGTTCACCACTACACAACATACACCCTGTTGCAGGAGGAACTGAACAACCCATCCTGCGCAAGCCATAAATGTGCTGCTGAATTACGCCTGCCATAGCACAGGCTATTCCAAACGAACACTTTCGATCTTTAATTTTTATTCTAGAAACGATGCCCTAAGATGAGGCTAGAGTCTCCAGCAGCAGATTTCGGAGAAGAGAAATGTGATTTATAAACAAGTTCTGGGGTCTGCCCAAGATCTCTAAGGAAGGAAAAGGCCTACGTGGGGTTCGCACATGGCCCTGGGGGCGGGGTGCTGCACCCCACCCCTTTGGCTGTTTTCTCAGCTCCGCCTCGACCCTGGGACACACAGAATCCCCAGGTGTCTCTGTACCCTCCTACCCAGACATGCAAAGCGATCAGACTGGTTAAGAAGCTCCAACCAAGAAAAGTGCTGCTTGCCCCAACAGCAAAGGTGCTAATTATCTGCTAGGGCTCAGCCAGTTTCAATTGGAAACCTGAAAACAGCTGTGTGGGCTCAACTTCCTGTAGCAGATGAGGTCTCCTGACACACACTGAGCCCCAGAGTGAAGCCGGGACTGGGCGGGTGCCTCACGTGGTGCTGGGATCCTGATAAAGCAGGAGGACAAGAGAACCTCCGGTTTACCTGGAGAGTCCCTTGGAAGGGTCGGTTCTTTTTTTTCCCTTGCAGAGCACAATCATCTCAAGGGAGACACTGATGTGCCTCTGTGACCCTGTCAAGTCCCACTAACCTCCCCATGACCCACTGTGGTCAGTTACTAACTCCTCCAGGATGTGACTTTCTCCCTGAGCCATGGGGTGCCAGCCCCGCAGACCCTCACTCTGCACGCAGTGTTTGCTTCCCATTTACATTTCCAGGGCTTTTTTCAGCTCGGGAGGGACTTCGCCTCCTCCCTCCCTCCTTCCACAGACTTGCATAATTCTGCTGGGAGACAGGCCAAAGCAGCCCCTCGTGCCTGCCCCAGAGCAGCTGGGTTTCTGTGCGGAGTCTGTGAGCCTCACCTGGCCGTGTGCTGGGGAAAACACTGGAAGGAAGGCGTTCCGTCCATAGGAGAGGAGCTGAGGCCCAGGGGGGAGCTCTGTTCTCCGAGTCACTTTTGATCAATCACGTTCTCCCTCACTTGTTCCCCAGCCTTCCCAGCAGCACTGTGATTACTGAAGAAGCGCTGAGAAAGCCTTTGGGGAATAGAAATAGGTGCGGCCGGATACATTCGCCTCTCCAAGGGCTCCCACAAGCCTCTCTGTAAACACAAACAAGCCTCCCAGGCCCCTCCCGAGCTCCCCCACAGCCCTGCACAGGGCAGGAGCACCGACCAGGAAGGGTAGAGAAACAAGATGGCTTCTTTGATTCAAGTCCACGGAAATGATCTCCCATGCAGTGAGAACTCAGTCATCCGGTACAAAGGACATGATCAGTATTTGCTTACTTCTACAGTGGGTGATGCGCTCCCTTGAGAAACTACACAAACATCAAAACCCAACTCCTCAGTTATTCCTAGGCCCTGTTTTTAATATGATTCATACCCCTCTGCGCACACACCCCTCCATCCTCTTTAACATCTGGTAAACCTCCGCTAGAGACAAGCTGATTTCCCAGCCAGAATAATGCATTTCTGTCCATCACAACATAATTAATAATAATTCCCATATTTACTTGGCTTTCATCACGTATCTCTTTGCACTGGTGACGGAAGGCAGAGGAGAGAAGGCGACCCCACCCCCACCCTGCTTGGCACCCTGCCCCGGTCAGCTGGAAGTGCACCTTATTAAGATAATGGAACGGAAATCAAAGTGAATAGGTGCGCACGCCATGCTGAGGGTGTGTGTCCACTCGCCCTGCGTGCCAGACAGCAAACAGAGCTGGAAATTAAACGTGAAAAATCAGTGAAGACAAGAGGCTCGTCGCAGAGAGGGAGGACAGGACCCTGGCAGCTCAGCTAATGCCTATAATCACAGTGATAAAGGCTCCTAAATGGCTTCATTCCACCTGTCACTCAGAACCTTCGCTGCCACCCCTCACTCCTGCTACCTGCAGTGACCTTTGTCACGCTGGAGAACACAGCTCCCTGCTCTGCCTTCTCGCTCACAGAGTGGCCAGATGGGGAGGTTTTGCTCCATGGCTTGCGCCCATTCAAGGGGAAATGCCAACAGAAAGATTCATGATGGACCAGCCCGTCACTACAGAGCTTCTCTGACTTACGAGGGCAGAGACCACTGTAAGGGCTACAATGAGGCATCCGTGTTCTGGAAGGCCTCGGAACTCCAGCAGGAATGCCTCGCCCTCCTCACACTACTGGGCACCTAATTTATTCACAGCTTGTGCCCGCGGAGCCTGGACAAGCCCACCAGCTTCACAGCCTGCGGCAGTCACCTCTGCGGTGGGCATCAGAGGGAGGGCAATGCATCCGACTCAGACAAGTGACAAGAAACTTATGGGCACACCGTCCTAAATGGCGAAGGCTTGCGTTTTCTCCATGAGCTCCTCAGCAGACATTGGGCCAAGCTTGCTGTGTGGGAGGGCCAGGTTTCCCTAAGGGAGGGGTGGCAACAGCAAGCGGGGAAGGCTGTTACCTCAGCGCATTCTTGACCTTGATGGAACACAGGGGCAAGCACTTATACTTATGTCAGAGGCGCCCCAACCGCTGCTTCAGTGATCATCCGAAGCACACTTCCTCCCAGGCGGCCTTCGCCCCAGCACTCTTTGCAAGATGATTAGCATTTTGTTTTTTGGTTTTTCTTTTTTGCTCTCTAAACATCACCCTTTCCGCTCTAAATATAGAACAAAAAAATTAACAACAGACCAGTCCATTTTTATATATCCTTTTATAGAACCAATTTTTTCTTACGTCATAATATGCATGTCTCTATAACTCAATTTTGGTTGCATGTGCCAAACTTTATGAAAAGAATAAGATTAAGTAGTGAGCTGCCAAGAAAATATATAACACACTGACTTAATATTAGGTATTAGGCATTTTATCCTCGTGCACTAATGAAAGGAGATCATCTTTTGTCACTGAACATTCATTTACAAAATACTTCTTGAGCATATACCAAGTTCTCGAGCTCCAACAGAACCAGACATGGCTGCAATCCAGGAGAGACTACATGATTTGTGGGGCCCAGTGCAAAATAAAATCGTGGGGCCCACTGCTCACAAAAGTACTAAGGATTTCAAGATGGCAAGATAGCAGAGCGGTAAGCCAAGCACGGAGCCCTTCTGACATGGAGCCCGGAGCCATGGCACGGGGGCACGCCCATGAAGCTGGCCAGACCCCACCATGGGGAGTCAGACAGTAAGCCAGTACTACTGAGGAGAATGTACAAACCAGACTGGTTCATGCTCAGAGGAAAGGAATGCTGCCCTCTTGTCCCATTGACAAAAGCATATACCCTAGGGGATGCTGGGATAACTCAACCGTTGAGAGGCTTGCCTCACAATCTCGAGGTCCAGGGTTCAATTCTTGGCCCCAGCCCCAGGCTGTGCAAATCTCATATGCTGAACTGTGGCACAACTAGTAAGCCCTCGGCAGTGAAGGTTCTCGCCTCTCATGAGGGAGGTCCCTGGTTCATCCCCACCCTGCAAGACCCATATCCACCTGTGTGGAATGAAACCATGCCACAACTAATGATGTACAACTATGGAGACTGCTCTGGGCTCTCCCCCTTCTCTCTCTCTCTCTCTCTCTCACCTTCTCTCAAACAATAAAATAAATCTTAAAAAAAAAAAAAAGAATATGACCTAGGCTGGGGCACAGGGGACAGGAAAGGCATGGCTGAGTCAAAATCTGAATGGTGTGTATGTCATTGAGGAATGAGTAGGAGCATCACAAGAGATAAAGCAGCGGATGCAAATGCCCCCTGCAGGAGGGCATGAGGTACCTTAGCACAGAAAAGTCGAGATTTGAGGTGAAGCCTGACAGATCCTCGATGCCAGACCTTAGTGGGGCCTGGCAGCCCACATGACGATCATGTGGTCTTTAAGGACTGTTGCCAGCCAGCACACAGAGACTGGTTCTCTATCAAATGAACCAGTCCTCTTCCAGGGTCCTGTTCCCTACATCAGCAGTTCCCAACCTTTTTCATACCAGGGACCAGTTTTGTGGAAGACAATTTTTCCACTGACCAGGGTGTGGGTGGTGGTAGTAGAGGGGAATGGTTTCGGGGTGATTCAAGTGCATTACATTTACTGTGCACTTTATTTCTAAAATTATTACATTATAACAAATAACAATGTGATTATACAACTCACCATAATGCAGAATCAATGGGAGCCCTGAGCTTGGGTTTTGATGAGAGTCTGCAAACAATTGATGTATGATGGTCTCTGTGCAGTCAAACCTCTCTGCTCACGTTAATCTGTATTTACAGCCGCTCCCAGCACTAGCATCACCGCCTCAGCTCCACCTCAGATCACCCGGCCTTAGATTCTCATAAGGAGCGCACAGCCTAGATCCCTCCCATGTGCAATCACAATAGGGTTCTCACTCCCATGAGAATCTAATGCTGCAGCTGATCTGACAGGAGGTGGGGCTCTGGCAGTAATGTGAGCGATGGGAAGTGGCTGTAGATACAGATGAAGCTTCACTTGTTTGCCTGCTGTTCACCTCCTGCCATGTGGCCCAGTTCTTAATAGACCACGAAACAGTACAGGTCCATGGCCCGGAGGTTGGGGACCCCAGCCCTACATGGCTGAAGTGATTTACCAGCAGAGCAAGCCATGCAGGTTTGGTGAAAATATTTACTTTTATGACACCAGCAGGAACAGAATCATTTTGTTTTTAATTTAAAAGACAAAGAGCTCTCCTTGCCACAAAGCAAATGCCCTGAGTGTGTTCACAGTGCATTTCTGCACCTGAGGAGTAAGCCTGTGTCAACAGTGACTGAGATTCTGTCACTATAATTAAACACAGCACAAGGGCAAGAGTGCCTCCTTGAGCAATGGCGGAGCCCTCCCCACACATGAATTCACGGTTCTCCCCGCCCCGGGTGTGAACTCATCATTCTAACATCTCCTCTGCTGGCCGATGCCAGCCTCCTGGGCTGTTCACACCTGATTAAATATAACTGTACAAAGCGGGAAGAAGGCCGGGCCTTCTGACTCCCAGCCGCATGCTAATGACTCAGCATGGAAGAGGAGTAGGAATGCAAGGCCCTGCATGTTTGATTGACCTATTTTTAAAATTAGACCCAATTTCTTATCAATATTTAAAGCATTCTCTCAATGGATTTGCCTTCTGGATCTTGAATCTGGAGGCCTACTGATGACGTTTTTTCCTAAAACAGAACTTTTCCTTAAACACTGATAGTATATAGTTCTAAATAGCCCTTTCAATTTTTGAATAAGAAAATGCTTTTTTTTTTTTTCATGCCAAATCTCAAGTTGATATAAAACTCAAATTTAAAAATGCCTATGTTGATTCTTTTCATGCGTGGTCCAAATATTTATCACAACTTTTCGACAAACTAGACTGTGTCTCTTCTTGTAACTCGGCAGAAAGTGATCCGTTGATAACAGGCAATGCCGTAATTGTCAGGATTCAGCACTGGTTTAGCATCCAGGCCTCCCTTTCTATACAAGTATGTATTTCAAGGGACAAATCTGAAGAGGAGGTAACTTCAAAGCAAGCAGCAAAAATGCCTTCAGTGCATGTGGCCACTGGAAGAGATTCGTGATTGCTTAAAATGGGAGGAGGAACCCAGGAGGCTCCTGTGTTTTCTCTATGCCTGTGTCAGCATTAGGGCTGACTAGATCTCCTCTTCATACTGGGCTTCTTCATTCTTCCACGTAGCAATGGAAACACTTCAAATACATTATGCTGAATGGCTCCTTCCTGCTTGGGTTCCACTCACTATTTGTGATATGGAGCAATCTACTTCTCAGGAAAACTTAAGCAGAACTTCTAACACTGTATGATTACCAATGACTTCTTCATAAAGAATACATTTTTATTTTATATTTTTTGCTACTGGAATGTAAATGCTCTTACCCAGCTGTGGCAGACACATTTCTCCTATTTGTCTGCAAGTCAGCATTCCCTACATCATTGTTGTTACCTTCCCAAGCTGTCTACTGAGAATTAAAAGAATTTTCAGTTTGCCTTTTACAAATAAGGAATTATTAGAAAAACAATTGTGTCGTTTCTCTCCTAATTTTCTCTAAAAATCAAATATGGAACTATATAGCCAAAGGTAGATTTTTCTGAGTGAATTTTCTTCCATCTACATCCCCTTCCTGATTAAATATTTATCCATCCATTTAAACACACATATGCCCTCTCATTCAACCATCCATTCACTCACCCAATCATCCACCCACCCATCCACTCACTTCTCTATCCAGCTTTTTTGTTAAGTACTAATGTTACAGAGATAACAAAATTCAGAGTGAAAGAACTCATTCCCTTTGGCCTTGTCATTATTCTTTTCCAATCTCTGGCAGGTATATATATATAATGTACGATGAGCCGTAGTACTACATTTGTGGGGGAATCTTGATGTTTCAGGATTAGTACAGCTACATTTCATATGGCCATTTACCAGCAGTATAAGGAGCTAACTGATTTTCTTAGAGGGAATAAAAAAGAAGTATATCATCAAGTAACTTTGTATTTCATCTCCAAGTTCTGTGGCTGTAAATAAAGCTTTGTTCGTTGAGCTTGAAGGCGAACCCTGGAGAACTGACTGGGAGCTCAGCACTAAGCGACAGACGGTATGCCAGAGAGATGAATGCATTTCATTATCTTGAGCTTATTCCATAGGCATAATTAGAAACTCCTTTGAGGAGTCAACTAATTATGTAATATCCAACGAAATATGTGAGGACTCATTCTGGCACGACGCAGGGTCTATCGAGCTCTGTCGGAATTTATGACTTCCTATTAGAAGGAGAGCAAACAGGACACCACGTTTCCACAGCAATGGTTTCTGATTAGACCACCAGATAATAGAAAGGTAGAGTATAGATCTTCCCCTTGAGGCATCGTTGGAGAATAGGCAGCTTAGATCAGCCCGATATATTATTAGATGTCCCTTTGTCCTACAGAAACACAGCTGCAGGTATTGTTTCTGGCTAGGACGCCAGGAACATAAGGGATCAGCAGAGACATCAAATGAAGAGCCTCTAGGCGCAGGCTCGCTGTTTCCTTTCTATACCTAGTCTATACGGAGCAGGGAGAGATCTTCCCGGCACCAGAGGTTCTCGCTGCGATCCCAGCATGTCCCAGCTCACAGCCAGAGCCTCTTGGTCTCTGACGGCCACATCCACTTGTCCGGCTTTCACTCTGACAAGACACTGCAGCAACCTCGCTGGGCAGCCTCTGCACCCCCCTGCTCTGTCTTTTTCCGCCTACAGAGGTCTCATCTCCCAGGCCAGGCCCAGGCAACGGTGTTGACACTCCCCCCGCCCCCAGAAAGCAAGGTGAGAAAATCACAATGCTTAACGCTTACATGGCATTCCTGAGAGTTTCCCAAGTTTGTGTCACGAGAGGCCAAGATGGAGTCACAAAGACATTTTTTCAACCGGAGGAAAATGAGAGGCCCAACCAGGCAGTCTCATTGGAAGGTGACTTACAAAACAAGGGTGGTTTTCCCATCTAAAGCCCAAGGGACTCCTGGATCCATTAGCTTTTTAAAACTGGTGGGGAATTAAAGCAAGCCCAATGCTATGGAACTGCCAAGCAAACAAAAATGGACCCATTGGTTTTTGAAAGTTTCTTGTGACAGAATGTTTGGGGAAATGTACATAAGGCTTTGCAAGTTCAGAAAGGCCAGGTTGGGCCTTTCAGATTATGAAGCAACAGAAAAAGCAGACATGTGTCACCGGGGTCACCGGGGGGCTTCTTGTGCAAGAAACTTGCTGGTCACAGCCTTGTCCCTTTTCCAGCCAGATGACTTCTTGTAACCCTCCCAAGGCCACACTGCCGACAGCCACTTCCAAAGGCCCAGCACTGGGCCTCTGCACCGCATCTCCTTGCCATCTTGCATTCGGCACAGACAGCTGGAGTTAATGAAAGAGTTAATGTGATTTTCCACTCTCCCCATTTGCTTGGAGGGACTCCGGTGAGAACGGGCCCGATCAAATCACCTTTAGGGAATGGAAAAATCTAACTCAGCACACAGGAAGGCGAGCCCAGAAAGGAATGCTGGAGATGAACCAAGGCCAGGCTGAACAGAACCGCACCACCAGGCCCCCAGGAAGGGTACAGACCCGTGGAGAAAAACAAGTGGTCGTGCAGCAGCCATCTTCCGGGCTGTGGAGAGGCGACCCTGCCTCTCACATGTCCAAATCCCCATCCTCGGGGGCGGGATCCGAGGCCTGGCGTGCACATGGCATGGAGGGGGCTCAGCCCCCGTTCCCTTATGCATCTCACAGATGTGTCAGCTGGGACGAGTTAGCCGGGCAGTGACCACATTTTGGGGAGAAATCATCCATTGATTTATCACAGGGGGCATAAATCATAAATGCATTTAGTTGTCTTCATCGCCTTTCTTGTCATCCTGCCCCTCTGAAGTGAAATTAAGAGGCAGATGTATTATCTGGGATCTATTCCAGATCCCATTTGTGTTTTAAAAAAAGAAATCCAGGAAAGATTTCACACAACCCTCTTGCTGCAGGTTGATCAAAGTCTCAGCACCTTGAAGGCCAAGTCACCGCCCAGGTAACTAACTCTGAGAGGCCTGGTGATGAGAGTAGAGGACACCCCAGCCCACACTGACCCCTTGGCCCAGATGGAGCTGAGGACAACAGGAGTTCCTGTACTGTCCCTAAAAACAGGCCACCCCCTCTTCAGCTCACAGACACTGAGGCCTACAGAGCTCCCCCCAGTGAGCTGGGCACGTCTTCAAGGCAACAGAACACATGGTGGTCAGTCACTGTCGCACATTTGAAAGTTAAGTCATTGAAAAGACTGGTCACAGCAAGGACAGAGAGGAGTCCTTCCAGAAAGGTGCGGAGAACTCCTCTCAAACGCTCTTACAAGTTTCCTCTAGGCCTTTTCAGGGATCCTGACTCATTCCCTCTGTTCTCCTTCCTCAAGAGTTTTGCCCCATTTCCCTTACTGGTTCCACAGTCCACAAGGTAGTGCCACGTGCCTTGCTCGTGGCTCTTGCAAGAAGACTAGGAAGGAACTACTATTCAGAAGGCCATGCTACAAATCAGAAGCTCAGAGGGACTGAGTGGCTTGCTGGAGGTCACACGATTCAAGACAAGTTGGACATCACACGGAGCTTCCCTGGCCTTCAAAATAAGACTCTAACTCTGGCTTCCTCCTGCTAGCTGTCTTCTTCTTAATCACCACTGAAGAAACAGTCTCCTGTCTCTTCTAGGTCCTCTTACACATCCCACCAAGCATATCAGCCTCTCAGGCCCGAACAGCCTTAGGCATCAGGAGAGAAGCCTGTGCAGTGAGTTCCTTGTCTCGGGTCATGAGACCAGATCAGCGCATGCTCTTGCTGGCCTGAGGCTCAGGGAGCAGCAGGGGATCCAGAGAGGGAGGAGGTGAGGGCCTCTGGAGGATGAGGGACATGAGGGCTACCGACAGTGCCCCAGAGGAAGTCCTGGCTGCTCCTGTCCAAGAGAACGTCCTGAGCCCTCCCCACTCTCTGAGTCAGGCAGTTAGTGCTTAACCCCTGCTGGGTGGCAGGCACAGGCTTTAGTCTATCGGGATGAGGGGAGACTCACTTTAGACTTCTCTTTGTTTTGGTCAACAGGCCTCACCTCACCAGGGATCACAGGTCAGCCACCTGAGTGGAATGTCAAGCCTCATACCCGCAAGTCATTCCAGCCCT
Organism: Craseonycteris thonglongyai; assembly: GCA_004027555.1. Taxonomy (NCBI): domain Eukaryota; kingdom Metazoa; phylum Chordata; class Mammalia; order Chiroptera; family Craseonycteridae; genus Craseonycteris; species Craseonycteris thonglongyai. The sequence goes on from PVKE010006754.1 coordinate 12,133, forward strand.
GCTAACACATGTCTGTGTCCAGTCTGCAGCCTCTTTCTCTCTCTCTCTCTCTCTCTCTCTCTCTCTCTCTCTCTCTGTCTGTCTGTCTGTCTCTCTCTCTCTCTCACTCTCTCTCACTCTCCGTCATATTAAGCAGCTCCTCTATGCCAATGTACCGAGTGCTGGCTACACACTGACACCAAGAGAGACAAGGCATCCAGCCTCATAGAGTTTACAATGTGCAAAGAGTTAATCAAGTAAACCCCAAAATGAATATCAAATGTAACTATATGAGATGGTGTCAAGGTGTCTACGTGAGCCATGTGCCTGCTCCTCTAAGGAGTTCTTGAAGGCCAGGAGAGGCTCTCATGGCACTCCCAGTCAACCTATGGCAGCAACAAGGGCATTCCTAAGTGTCCACCTGGAAGACGCAGAAGCACAGAGACCCACACCCCAGAGCCTGCACCCCAGCCTTTTCTCCTCGTTAGGGAGCCAGTGCTGGATCCCTTGCCCAAGACAACTCACTGGATTTTCTTTTTTGAACTTTCTTTCTTCTTCTTTTTCTTGTTTTTAATAAGAGCTCAGAACAGGCCATTTCCTAAGTCCAGTACTTTTAGGAGGGTTAAGATAATTACTCTGTGAGGAGGAAACCAAGTTCAGTAAATACCTCTAGCTCACATAGACATCCTTCTGTTTTGAGTCTGAACCGGAACAGTCTTCTTTGAAATTTTGAAACTCACTTTTTGTCTCTGTCCCATTGAGGCACAGAAACTAATCATGTGACAACAAAATTAAAATAATCCAAATCCTAAAAGCCCTAAAATTTCCATGAGTTTGGAGGGGCAGATTTATAGACCCGAGGGTTGCAAGTGCCAAATACTCAGGCTTCTAGCCCAACTGGCACCAGACTGTGGGCCTCCACCCAGGTTCACCCTCTCCACATCACAGGCCACCTTGAGAATCTGATGCCGGGCCTAGTGTGACCCCAAGAGGCATGCAGCCGTTTACTGAATGCTCCCTGTAATCCCACTTGAAGTTGTCCTGGCGTAGATTTCCACACGGGCTATCTGCTTTCTAGCAAGGCACACCAGGCAGCAGGCTTCCTGCCGGATGGATAACATGTAGCTCACTCAAGTCCCCCCCAGAGAGGCCCCATTAGTCACCATTGTCAGCTGTTCAGCTTTTGAGATAGGAATCCCCAAGGAGTGAAGAGGACAAAGTCTTCATTATATTATGGAACAGCAAACAACAAACCAAAGTCAACTGCCATGTGGAGATCTGGGAGGGAGTGGAAAGGCTCTCGTGGGAGGCTCTGAGCTGACAGAAGGGCCCAGAGTGCTGGGCTGAAGTAACGACTCAGAGGCACCAAGCCCTATAAACCTCCTAACTTTTGTAGGTTTGTAGAAACAATTAAGGTAAAAGTAGTCAGGTGGATAGCAGGTTGATGGCCAACATCATTTGGCATTTGGAGCCTCCAGTTTTATCCCCAGATGTTTGAGGGGATAATATAAGGTTCAGCCTGTGAAGAACATTAGATTCCCCAAACTCTATCAGGGAGTGACGGAGGAAGCCAACAAGGTCAGCCAATCATCTGAGGCTGCTTGAGAGAAAACAACAAACACAAGCTCATAGAGACGGACAACACATTGGTGGTTAGCAGAGGGGGAGGGTGTGGGGGAGGCCAAAATGAATAAATGGGGTCACCCTGTCCGGTGGTAGATGAAAACTAGACTTGGAGGAATGAGCACACCACAGTGTATGCAGATATGGAAGTATAATGTTGCACACCTGAAATTCACAGAATATTATTGACGATTGTTACCTCAACAAAAAGAGTTGGGTGGGTGGATGGGTGGATGGATGGATGGATGGATGGATGGATGGATGGATGGATGGATGGATGGGTGGGTGGATGGATGGATGGATGGGAGAGAGGCAGAAAGGGAGGGGAAAAGATAGAGAAGAACGAAAGACAGCACGGATGATATTCACAAAAAGACGAGAAAAAATAGAACGGAGCACTTGTAGATGCACTTGACCAGCCGCGTGTGTTCCCACCCCTGCTGTGCCAGGTCACATGCTCTTCTGCTTCACAGCAGCATGGGGCGCCAGGGGACCTTGGCATGGATGCCCCCACCGTGCCTGGCCCAGTCCCTTCTCTATTGCTCACATTCACTGCTCACGTGCTGCCCCACGAGGACTCGCTAGCCGCGGCTTGCTCCTCTGCCCCTGATTCTTGTCCCTATCCCCCACCCTTTTCCTAGATGAGGAAACCAAACACAAGAAGATTCCATCACTCGCCCAAAGCCACCCAGCTCAGAAACAGTGAAGGTTGGAAGCCCGCGCAGGCAGCCTGAGCCTTGAACACAACTCTAGAAAAGGAATAGCTGGTCTAAAAGCAACACTACTTACCAAGTCTTCTTTTTCCCCTTCGCTCCTGCAGACAGGCAGCTCCTCTGCACTGAGGCACGTTGGCTCTTGCGTATCATTAGTTAATGACACCAAGTGGTCTATTTGATCTCCGTATATTTTAATAGGGGCCAGCAGTTCAGGTGAGCAGGACAATGCATAGATATTCACTCATGAAACAGGTAAAACGAAAGGTCTGGAAAGGTTTTGAAAAGGCAGCTGAATCCATCAATCGTTTCATATGTCAACCAAGACACCACATAAATTTATCCATATTCCAGGATTAAAAACAAGTACTTTCTGTTTTCCACATCCAGAACAATATGGCGGCACCATCCTGAATTCATCCAGTACAACCGCACTCTAACTGTAACAGTGAAAGGAAACCAACGCGAGGGGCTGCCAATCATGGTGACAATGTGGATGATAACAGCATTGCACATTCTACTCACCCTGTGCCCAGGAGGGCACTTGGCGGTGCGCCATCATGTTTCATTCTGAACAACACTGCAAGGTGTGAATAACTAGCCCCCGGTACGAGGGGGGGAAACAGATTTGTCTGCATCCAGATGCCAACCTCTTCCCATGGGGCAGCCCTGCCTCCCGACCCCGCCCACTCCCCAAGACCCCTACTCAACAGTCCAAGGGGAGGAAGAACCCAGGAGCCTGCAAATCGTGCTGAACTCACCCAGTGCGCATCAAGTCATTACTGGCTGTGCCAGTCAGTAAGCAAAGGTGTCTCAGCGCCAGTTCCCCCCTCCCCCACCCCGGGCTCTGTGACACTGAGGCTCCGCTAACCACATTTCTGCTTTGCCAGCTGTTTCCGGCCAGCCTCCCCCAAAAGTGTCATTTGGGGGCGGCTACAGGGATGGAGAAAGGCGAAGGGGCTTGCTCCATCCGGTCAGCTGCCTGCTGGCTTTCTGTTCCCAATGCTGTCACTCTGCAAGGCCTCGTCACCTCACAAGGATGGTTCATCCCAGCAGCAGTACATGAATCCAGTTTGTAGTTTTTCCAACACTCACAGAAGCAGTTTCAGCCCCCAAAGGGGCCCCAGCACCATAGGACCCCAATCTGGGCTCAGAGACCCCAACACCTTTCAGCCAGGGTGCCTTCCTGCGGTTGCTCCTTCCATGGTACCCTCGACCTCTCTTTTTGCCCCTTCTGATTAGCCATTCTTACCATGACATTCTCTCATTAAAACTACTGGTGGATTTCTGCCCCTGACTGGACCTTGCCTGATGCCCTGGGGACAGAACCATTCCCAGTGGCACTTCTCAGAGCGCTCCTGCTGGGTCAGCCCGCTGGCTGTGGAGTGGGCACTAAAACCCTCACGCCTCCCGAGGAGTGTGGTCTACAAGCTGCCCATCAGAATGCTGACTCCCAGGCTGCACCTACAGAGAACAGAACTCAGAAAACATCTTTTGCAAGCCCCCCCCCCCCAAACCTTCAACCCCTTAGTTTCAGGGCACAGGCGTGGAGACAGTCTGTCGGGGCTGACGATCAGAGCCCCCAGCTTCATAGCTGTGGACTGTGGGCAAGCGACAAGCCCCCGGAGCCTGAGTCCCTCGCCTGTGAGAAGACAGTGGCCACAGGAGTGTCTACCCACAGGAGGAGCTGAGAATTAAATGAGAGAAAGAAGGTAAAGTGTTTGACTCTGGGCCTGGCACGGGGGTGCGATAACTTCTCTGTGGAACGGCTTTTGATGTCCTGGAGGACCATGGGGGTCGCTGGGGAATGCACTCTGTCCCCTCCCCCTCCTGCTTTCTGAAGACAGTGATGCCTGGGTGGAGGCCAAGGCCCCAACCCCAAGGCCATGGAGGAGAAAGAGCCCCGGGGGCAGCCAGGAAGGGCTCACAAGGCCGCCTGCAGCCCCTGCCAGGAAGTGACATTTCGTGGCTGGAAGCAGCCCTGCACCAGTGGGTCCCATTCCTGACGTTGTCTCGTCATGTTCTTGCTGGAGTCACAAGATGTCTAATGTCAGCAGAAGTAATTAAAAGTAAATGGGGAGACAGTGAACCGTTTCCTCTCTCCCTTCAGCAGCGAGCAGGGCCCGTGTGAGAGCTCCCCGCAGGGCCCAAGAACGCCTTTTCCTGTCACACCGTTGACTGACCATGAGAAATGGATGTTCCTGCCATTTCCCTAAGACAGCTTTAGGATTTATCACCCTGGAAACATTATAGCCAACAACACAAGTGTGCCCCAAACTTTCAGACTGAAATGTGACTTCAGTCAGGGAGGGAGAGAGAAGATGGAGCGGGGAGACAGAGAGGTATAACCCCGAAGTAAGACAGGACTTTCTTGGTGCATTGACCGGAAGTCAAAAAAGAAAAAGCCCACCCCCCAGTCCCTCCCTCCCAACTGAAATCAGTTATGATGAGGAGAATCTGCCCAACGGCACACACAGCCAGGTCCCTGCCTGGTAGGCTGGCTCCTCACACAGAGGAACTTTGGAGAACAATCAGCTCGAGTCTGCCTCTCTATTCCAGAGCCTCCCACGGCTTCCTCATCCTCTCGGATCACAATGCCAGCTCCTTACTGCGCAGGGGAGTACATGGAGCATTCTAGGAACACCTGCACTTCTTATCACACGTGAAGGACAGATAGTACAGGGACATCTAACAGGCACAGAAGGGTCATTGTGTAGCATGAAGCAAAAATAAGAGTTAGGAACCCACGGCTCACTCAGTTCCAGCCCCACCGTGATGGGGGGTCCCATGGGCTCCACTATGGTTGGATTCAGAGCGTCACTGGTTTCCTAGGTCTTAGCGATGAGAAAATCTGATGCTCCACAGGGTATCCCCTCTGTTACTCCAGGGACCTAAAAGCGGTGACACTGTGCCACATGCCCACGTCACCACACAACAGGGTTCGAAGATGCACCATTCCAGGACCAGCGCTTCCCTTCTGCTCTCGATGACTTACCGGACCACGAAAATGAAAGACAGGAAGTAATGATAGGATTGGACATGACGTTCAATTTCCCTTCTAACGGGTGTGCAGGAGTTTGAAGTTTAGGGCCCCGACCAGGACGAGATGGCCTGGACAAAAAGAGGGAAAGCTCAGGGCTGACCCAAGAGACAGGACCAACTCCCTAGAGGCTGGGGAGTGAAACAGCGAGTGTTAACACTTGCTAAAAAATGCCACACCTGGGGGCACGTAAAGCCTATAAGCGAAGTGGGCCTAGAGGAAAGGACAGAGGAGCGAGGGCCATGGTGCAATTGAGCATGTGTTTGCCTTCGAAGGAAGCAGTCATTGCTTAGCGCCAGCCACTTTTTTTCATATGAGAATGTTGGCTCCAAAGGTCCAAGTGTACCCTTTTATACTAAAACTTAACAATTTAATATATGAGGATGCTGGGATGGGTCAGTGGGTTGAGCATTCATCTTGCAGCCCCGGGATCCAAGGATTGAATCCCAGCCCCAGCCAGTGTGGACCCATATGCTGAACTGGGGTGTGCCCCCAGTTCAGTTCTCATCAGGGCGGGCCTCCTATGTGACAGGCCCCTGGCCGGTTCCTGCCCTGTGCAGCCCTGCGCCCACCTGTGGAGTGAAACCATGTAGAAAACTAATATGTAACTATGGAGACTGTTCTGGGCCCTCCCTCTTTACCCTGCCTCTCTCTCTCTCTCTCTCTCTCTCTGTCAAAAACAATAACAAAAAATTTATACAGGACCACCAGCTCTGTTAATGATGATCAGTAATAAACAATATTTTACACAAAGTGTGGGGCAAGAAACATATACCTGTGCCCCGGATGTGATGGAGGAAACAGGTCCTTGTAAAGGTCACCAGAGGGAATCAAACATGGCAGAGCCCACGGAGTAACCAAACCCTAGTCCCTGGACTCTGTCTCCCAGGAGTGGTTCCCCCAGCAGTAGCACGTGCACCCTCTTGGGCCTGCTCAGGCCCCATCAGCCCTATTGAGTTAGAAACACTGGGGACAGGTAGGTAGTAGATATTGGAGCAAGCCCCCCTCCCCTACAACCCGCCCCCAGACAATTCGGACTCAAGTTTGAGGAAGACTGTCTTAGGGGAATCAGGTTCTAGCCTTAAGGTCATGTCTCCTCCCAAATTCATTTCCCATTTCTATAATCTGGAAGATTAGCAACTACAGCATGCCACAGCCCTCTGCTAAATATCTAATTCTCAAAATAATAGAGAAAAATGATTGCTTACTGCCCATCATCTCTCTTTGACACAGGGCTAAATCACACTGGGGTTTTATGTACACTTATTAGCCTGCACCTTCACAGAGAATTTATCGAGAAGAGAATGTAATATGTGCATGTATATGTATATGCATATGTACGAATATATGCATATTCATAGACACATGCATATGTATATAAATATGTATATGTCTGATTTGGAACTCTCCAGAATAAAACAGAAAGGAAAGGGATCTTGCTATTAATTTTTAATCATAGAAAATGATCATCATGTTACAGAAAGAAAATCTGCTTCTGCTTGATAATACTTTATAAGTAGATGAAACTGTTTGGTGCAACATTGAGATTTTCAGGATTCTGGTTCCAATTAATCCAAGGAAGCACCTGGCCGAAAGTCAACATTGTTCCTTTGGAAAGATATGTTGAAATTTGTGTTTTGTCTGAAGAATTATGACTCTGCAGCCTCCATCCTTTACCTCTCCCTGCAAGTAAGGCCAGAATGTTCAAATACGAGTATTCCCGGGCAACTCCTGTCCATCAAGAATCACCAAGTGGGAGGAATTCATGTGATTCTGCACAGAGACTCATAAGATAACACATTTGGTGTTAATGGAACGGCCTCTTAAAAGGCCCCTTCACATCCTTCTTTTATTTAAGATGGTCCTAAATAATTGAACTTGCCGTTGAGAGTTCACAGCACCTGTAAACATTCTATTTGACTGTAAAATGTCCATGGCCTTACCCATGTTTATTAGCACTGGGACCCTCTGCCCCAGGCCCCTCAGCCACACAGCCACCCCTCCAGGCTGTGCATTAGGGACTGACCCTATGCAGAGATTACCATACTGCGTGCTGCAGGCATGCGCGTCTACCAGCACGCGCCTCCCTTCCCATCACACACATTCATCAGGGCTTAACTCCAGCCTCGGCTTGTCCCTAAAAAACATCATCCAAAATACTGCATCTAAAATCACTTTGTCCAACAGCGAGCATCCATCTTACTCAGGGATGGGTTCCAAAGTTGGCGCTTATTGTGGGAGTTCATCCAGCCAAATTTATTCCTAGATGTCCCTGAGGCGGGTCCCCTGTCAGAGTCCCCCCTTCTCTTAGGAAGTCTAGCACAGCCATCTCTCCTCCAGCCTCAGAAAGGAAGGCTGTCGCTAAGGCTGAGCTCCAGGGGAAGAAGCCGGTGTCTGCTAAGGACCACACAGATGTATGTGCAGTTATCGTTACAAACCAGACTCACACTCGGTGAGGTGAGATGCCTATGTATCAGAGACAGTGGGGACCAAGAACGACCAAGGGAATCGGAAATGACATCTCACACCCCTCAAGGGTACATGCTCTCAGGATACAGCAGAGGGCACAGACATTGTTTGTCTTGTTCCTTTCTGCGGAGTGTATATGGTTCGTTAGAATTCCCAGAAATTCAATATACAAAATAGAACAAGCAGGATGGGCTGGTTCTGAATGGTCTCGAGCACCTATAGAGACCAAGTGATGCCATTGGGATAGGAATGTACTTTGTGACACCCCCAGGTTAGGAGTATCTCTGACTGAGCTCTTTCTCCTGCTGAGATTGCACCATTTAGGTAAGATAGTGATCACCAACTGCCCACCCACTAGTTGGGTGTCCACCGGAGGAAGTTGTTAAAAACGTGGGTTCCTGGGCCTCGTCCTCAGAGATTTTGATGCTATAGGCATAGAATATGGCTCAAGTATCCTTACTTTAAAAGGTCTCCCCAGGGAATTCAAAATGAGTCATAGCTTGAGGAACCTCTGTATTAAGGCACTCAAATGTCATCAAAATTACTAATATCCATCATTGATACCTTAACATGTGGGTTCATCAGATAAGTAATGATACCCTAACATATGGGTTCATCAGATAAGTAAGTGTCAGCCTGGGAAGCAAAGAAGTAACTAGAATAGAGAAAAAGCTTTGACAAGGGTGGAAACAGCACTGGGGGGGGGGGGGCTAGAAAGAAGCTTCTAGGCGGTAATGAGGCTCGTGGAAGAAGTGCATAAACAGGAACATAGAGGAGGCGGCTGCCAGGCCACCATACCTGACTTCACTGTTCTGAGGATGCTGGGCCCACCAGGCAACTCGGGCTCCGTGGAAAACAAAAACATAAGAGTGCTGCCCAAAATGCACGCAGCACACGTCACAGGCCACTTCTCGCGGGACATGTTGAGCATGTCTTCCTGGGCTTCTGCTCCAAAAACGTTTCACATGGGGAACAAGGAAAGCCATGGCATTCAGTTCTGGTGAACGACCAGGCTGAGAGACCACAGGTCATCCTGACATTCAATCGGCACGGGACAGTGTGCAGGTGACAGCACCATGAAGAGCGCCCACGACAGCCCTGCGAGGCCGCCAGCAGCAGCGTGCGCTTACCTTGCGGTCGGGCCAGTTGTACTTCGCGAAGATCGCGTCATAGGTGTCCACCGCCCCGTCGGTGATGAGCATGATGGCCTGGCTGCAGATGCTTCCTTGTCCTGTGTGGTTGAACTGTGGGGAGAAAGAGGGGGAAATAGCACCCATCAGGGAGTTCTGCACACCCGTGAGACGTCAGAGGCAGAGGTCTTAGGCTCAGAAGGCCTCTCAAAAGGCGAGCTCAGCTGCACAACTGAAACAGCACCTACACGCTAAGCCTCGCCCCACACACGAATCACCAAATTCACTCTGACGTCTTGGAATGAAATGCAGACCACAGAAGGGATTCCTGAAAAACACGCACAGGGTGGGAAGTGAGGTTCTAAGACATACAGCCTCCCTTCCCTTCACGTGTGGACAGCACTGAAGAGCACAGGCCCAAAGGAGTTGGCACAACAAGCTTTTAGGAACATATTATATGGGCAGCAGAGTGTGTGCCAGGAGGTCTCTCTTTCAAAATCGAAATGAGTCCGGCTTGAGCAGGTCTAATGGGTACAAGCTGTGCTGTATAACAAAATCAAGAGGCTTTGGACATGGAGGGAAGAAAGTCAAGAACATGACAATTCCGATGACTACCTTCAGCGCTCTTTTGGGAGGGGGTTGTTTTAAGTATGTTTGTTAGTATATAACATGATATATTCGTTTGTGTATGTTAGTATGTACAGCATGCTGAAATTCCAAGATTGTGCCCACTGGTGTGCAAAACCCTAAGTTGCTTCAACTTTTGGTTTTACATAATATTTTCTAAAATCCCAGCCTTTGTGAGTGGTGGCCAAAGTGACCAGATCATACTAGCTAGCATTGGCATCTTTCCATTAAATCAGGAGTAAAGAATTCCCTTAATGCCATTAATGCTACAGTTCAAAGCAACACCATGTCCTTTAAAAATCCTACATTTACTAATACATGATAATGCCAAAGTACGGAAAGCATGCTAAAAGTCTTTAAGCTTCATAAGTGAAACTCCCTCCATTATAATCTGTAAAGTTTATTCGTTTAGTCTAAAATTATTTACTAAGTGCCTGCACAGTACTGGCAATGTAACACACAAAAATCTCTTCTCTCGTGTAGTTCATTTTCCATTTGGGGAGACATATAAAAAATTAAGTAAGTAAATTATGTTGTATGTGTGATAATAGTGATGCTAAGGGTGGGGGAGGGGGGGGAGAAAGCCGAGAAAGGGTATAGGAAATGGAGCAGGGGCAACTTTAGCAAAGTAGTCAGGGAAAACCTCACTGAGAAGGTGACATTTGAGTAATACCTAAAGGAGGTGAGCGTGTGGGGGAAGGGCATTCCAGAACGCACAAGCAAAAAGTACCTGAGGAGCCCTGAGTGGGAGCGAGCCAGGCATGTTTGAACTGCTGACCATGACACCAGGGATGGATGGGGGATGCTTTTGGATTTGCTGCTGGCTCTTGGTGATCCAGAGAGACAATAAAACATTCGAGTTGAACTTTAGTGCCCAGTCTCTGTGCACTTAGAATTCTGATGTGGACTCTGAAGTTGCCATAACTTGAGAGAAGACTATAACTGGATGGGTGGGTGGATGGATGGATGGATGATGGGTGGGTAGGTGGGTCAGTGGATAGATGAATGATGGATGAATGGTTGGTTGGATGGTTGGATGGATGGATGGATGGATGGATGGATGGATGGATGGATGGGTGGATGGATGGATGAAATTGCCTTATGGCCATAGTGGGACAGAGCAAAACCAACCTTAAAACATGCATGGAGTGCCATAGTATAGTGGAAAGCATTCAATCACATCCCAGCATCAAAGACAGAGAGAGAACATTTGTGTGTTTGAGAAATAACTTTTTATTTCACTAAAATCAGTTGCATGAGTTCATGCAACTCATTTGAAAACATCCTGGAAAAAACTCTCCCTAAAAAAATACAAGAAAGAGGGGGAGATGAAGATATATGTACAATGCAGACAGGAAGAAGGGGCTGTCTGGAGCTGTTTATTTAAAAACATCACTACGCTCTCTCGCTGAGTCCTTGGTATTCTCTGCAGCAATCTGCAGTTGGTGAATTTTGAAGAATGCAATTAAATTCAAATGCTTTGATGAGTAATATCTCTTCTCTTCATATCTGTCTAAAACTTTTTTTTTATTGAATAGCAAGAGTGATGAAAGTGTTTTCCATAATAATAACAATGACAAGGGCTTGATGATGAACTACAATTAGCTCAGTGATTCATCAGTTAACAGCAAAAATTTCAATGCATCCTGACATTTAAAGCATTTGGTTGTGATTAACAGTCTTTGAAATGTCACCAAATTTTATTTAATTGGCTAAGAAAAATTTTTAAAAGGTAATCACTGCAAAGATCCTATTCATCGCCAAAAAAGATAATTGCAGTTGTCACATGACAAGGTAGATGCTAACTACTGTAGCAAACTGGCTCTGTGTTCTTACAGAATCTAATGAATGTAGCCGAGATCAATAGCCACAAGGGTCTTAGAAGTTTATTTGATTGCTCCTTTCAAAGCAGTTTGTACAATAACTGCAAGCCTTTAAGTCATCCAAGCAAATACTGAAAGTGAAATGCAGGTAATTGCAAAACAGACTTAACTTCATTTAGTTATAGAAACCTCTCAGCCATTCTAAGTTCCAGCCACAATCAAAATTTCAAGTGTGAGTGACAGAGAGAGAGAGAGAGAGAGAGAGAGATTATGTGTTTGAGAAATAACTTTATTTTTTCACATTGGTTCTCAAAGGCAGGGATAACACACAGGAAGAGAATTCTATCACTTAAAGGTCATATTGGTAAAGTGGAAAATAGCTAAAGCTTCATTTTCATGGGAGATTAACCACCTCTGTGTTTTTGCCAAGTGTTTGGCTATTTAAAAGCCCAATGACAAGAGATGGGATGGTAATATTTCTCTCTATGGGATAAACGTTCACTAAAAAAAACATGGTGCTGAATATCAACAATCTCTAGCAGGGACATTTTGTAACACTATTTGTTCCTTCCATTTCTTGCTTTCTGGAATTTATGTCTGGGCTTTAACATTTTTTGACTGGCCAGGCCCCTGAGGGTTTCTACAGGTGAAGGCAGAGCAGGTAGGTAGGTGGAAGATTCCCCGGCTCAAAAATGCTTCTCACCAGGAGTCAAAGGAAAAAATACACTCTGTGGTGGTGATCTGCCTGGATCCCAGGGTTGCTGGGAGAGTAATCTACCCTCTTGGAGTACACAAAGATATGATTCCTGGACGCGTGCCTGTTGGGCTGTGACTTCTACAAGAGTCTCATCCTGAGGTTATGATATGATGTAAAGAGTTTCTGGGTCAACAAGTTCAAGTACTGGTCCAGGCACATTTTCAAAGGGCTATTCTCTGCAGGACTCCAGGCCTTTACTGTGCACAAGTGCATCTCCCCACCTTGACCACAGTACCTATGTGGGCACATCTTGCCAACCAGCATCCAGCTGGCCATGCGATGGGAAACGCTGGCTCAGGGGTGTCTGAGAACAACACTGGTAAGTGGAAGGGATGGGGAGAGAAAAGACACGTGGCCTGGAAAAGGAGGGAGGGGAGGATGAAGGGGAGCAGAGACCCCTGAGGACTCGGGCAGGGAGTAGAATGAAAGCACGGAGAGTAGGTGGTGCTTCTAGAAACCACAGGCGGCCTAGCAAGAGCTGAGGCTGCCTAATGTCTCCGTGGGCACCAGCATGGCTGGGACAGGTGAGGCACAGCTCCTCCATGCTGGTTCTCAGGCCCCTTCTCCCAGGAGAGCCCCCCGTGAGTGTGGTGCGCACAGGGTCCCACACTTGGTTTAATGCTCTGTTGTCACGCTCCAAAAACTCTCAGTAACTTCTGAATATGGGGCCTGCCTTGTCACCTTGCACTGGGCCTACCAAATGATGCAGCCAATTCTGGGTCTAATCCTACCCCCATTTTACAGAAGAGGGAAATTAAGGTGAAATAGAGCACAGTTCTCTCAAGGCCACAGATAGAATCAGGCGTCTCTGCCCAGCCTGCCTGACCTCAGAGGCCACAGACGTAAACTACACACATAACGAGCATCTTCTAACCATCACCTCTTCTCCACCTCTGCCCAGGAGCAGGAAAACAGGCTGTCACTGCAGGCAGATTTCCAAACAGGGGACTCCCCAGCTCTGAGCAGCCTGCCCCAGCTCTTGACACTACAGGCTTTTGAGATAAAGAGAACGCCCCTTTACCAATTGTGACAAGTCCTTTCAATATTACCCTCCAGAAAGAGCCCACTGAGACGCAGAGCCCGGCACCTCCAAGCCCTCAGAAGGCGCCTGTCCAGGTTCAAGTCAGGATTTAGAGGTGTGGTGTGGCCCTTTGCTCGGGCCAGCTCTCTTCATGAATTATTAATAAGCTGGCCACAGGCATGGCCCATCCTAAACACTGAGGCTCACGTGAGTGTCAAATGCCTGTCGCCTGCAGCCCCGCGGAGTGAGGCGAGAGGACATGCCCTTGGGCTTAGAGTGAGGAAGCTGGTGTGGCACCTGGCCTGGCGTTGGCCCAGGGTTGAAGCCTGCATGGCCTTCTGGGTACCCATAGAGGCTACTGGTATAAATGAGTCTAGAGTCAGGTCCTATTCTTGGCTTGAGAGGCCAATGAAGCTGAGTAGGAAGAACTCAAGTTTTGGAGTCAGGGATAACTGGCCACCATGTACGATTCATGCAATGTTGGGAGAACAGTCCCCTCACAAAGGGCAGCAGCCACCTGCAGGACTGCCTGGTGGCTCAGGCCAGCGGGGCTCCTGACTCTCTCACTGGTCTTCCAGCTCAGTGACACCTCACCACGGCAGTCGCTCCATTTAGTGTTGGTCTGCTCTTAGCTCCACCCCTTTATGCCTTTTCCTTGCAAACCATCTTTCCCAGGCTCCCCAGCAGTTTTAACAAGGCTCCTCTAAAGGAGGATACAGGAGGACACAAGGCAGAAGCCAAGGTATTTCTACGCAGTTTCTCCTTTCTGTCCGCTTTAGAGGTGTGGGCATTTTCTGACAATGGTGTGTCCCCTGCAGAGTGCTCGCTCCCACAGGACACGCTCCTCCCTGCTGCTGGGCAGCCCCCACCACGGTTCTGTTCCCATCTGGATGGCCACAGTGAGGAGGCTCTGGAGTAGCCGTGACCATGGAGTCCCTCCTCCCCTAGTCCTCCCACCACAGAGAGGAGCGGCCTCTAGCTGGCAGGAATCCATGAATTCTTTCACTCCCCGTTTGGTTTCTCAGCTTTTCCATCCCCTGTGCAAACCAAGTCCCTGAATTAAACTCTTGCCATCTGAAATACCTAGAGGGGTTTCTATTATATTTCTCCACTTCTTAACATCTTAACTGCGGGCCCAAGCCACCATTAAAATGTAGTGGCCTTTCTGCTGTTGTCCCTGCCCTTCTACAGTTGCTTGCAAACACCGCAGTCGGCCCAATGCTGCTGAAGCTCGACTTGGATCATGCCATTCTCTGCTCAGGCTTCACGGACTTTCCAACCCACACAAAGTAAGAGCCAGAGTCCTCATGGGGTCTACACAGTCCCACATGATTCAGCCCTGCTGCCTCCATCATCTCATTCCCTAGCACACCACCCCTCTCCCCACTTTGCTCTTCCCTCCCTGCTCTTCTTGCTGTATTGAAAATACCCCAAGCCTCCCTGCTTCAGGGCCATTGCATTTGTTCTTCCTCCTCCTGGAAGCTTCCTCCTCAAGCTATAGTGGCTCCCTCACTTCCTTTAGGTCTCTACTCCAACATCACGTCATCAGGGAGATTTTCCCTGGCTCACAGTAGAAAGCAGCACCGCCTTATCACACGGAAACAAGGGTGCTATTGTTCTCCATTGGACTACTTACTTCATCTGTCTCTTCTCACTAGAACTAGGGTCAGCAAACTTCTGTAAAAGGCCACATAGTAAACATTCTAGATTTTATAGGCCATGTGGTCTGTATTGCAACTAATCAACTCTGCCATTGTAGTGCAAAAGCAGCCACAGACCCTACATAACCAGGCCAGCACGGCGGCATTCCAATAAAGCATTTACAAAAGCAGGATACAGGCTGCATTTTGGCTCCTGGGCCATAATTTGGGGACCTTTGCACTAGAACATAGGATCCTTTAAGGCAAATAATTTGCCTACTCTGTTCTCTGGTGTATTTCCATGTCTGACACTAAAAAGCATACGCTGTACAGTAGCTAAATAAATGCTACAGGACCTGCATTGACAAAGTTAGTCATTACCTTTCCGACTACCCTCCAAAAGTAACAAGAACACAAAAGTGCATGTGGATCAAGGTTAACACAATTGAATTCAAGGGCAAAATTCAAAGGACGTTCACAGATGCTACTTGGAAAATGCATTCTTTGCTCAACGTGTGAGGACTGGAAGGTTCAGCGGTGTTCCTTTCTGCAGTACTTATTGGAGCCTTAAATACACTACTGCCTACTGTGAGCCTCCAGGGGGCTAAAAGGGAAGGAAAGACAGGGGTAGCACACCCTAAACATTCTGCAGAGAAGCACTTCAACCTTGCAACATCGTCCCATTCAGAGGTGTCGTGTGACACACAGTGAGAAATGGGCCTACTCTACGAAGACACCAAGAGTTTCTCAGGTGAAAAGAAATCTGCGTTAGAAGGTGTTCGAGTGTAGACACCGGTGGCCCCAGAGTCCATGAACTTGGCTGGTGAGTCCCCAGACCAGACTGCACTGCCAAGTCTGGCCAGCAGGGGGCTCATCTGGCCTCACTGGCTGGAACTGGTGAGGCCAGTGGACACTGCTCAGACACACTAATGCTGGCCCACAAGTAAAAGAAAAAAGAAAAAGAAAAACACAATCTCCTATCTATTGTTGCTGGACACGAGAAAGGCAACTCAAAGAGGAGCTTACATCGCTGAGGATGTTGAAGGCCTCGTTCAGAGCTATATCCAGCATTCCGATTCCTTTGGCAAAAAGTTTGTCCAGATGCTCCCTGAAGTGCTGAAACAACAAAGCAGAAAATCCATTAGTGTCCGCCCTGTTCTGTGAAATGCCAACCTTGAACGAACAGGCATATGCTAGGGCAAGGCCAATGCCTGTCAGACCCATCTGATCATACATTACCTTTTCCTTCAAAATTTAAAATGTAAGACTCATTCAATGTAAAATTTACTTTGTCTACATGCTGTTTAGCTTTGATTGGATTTTAGGGGGAAAATTGTTGAATTCTGGTGAAAAGAAATTCTTGCTGCCTGCTCCAGGTTCACCTCCCAGGATCCTCTTCTACTACCTATTTTCCCCATTCCCGATCCCTTTTAGGACTCTGGGCATGCTCCCCTTTCTAGAAACCCACTCTCCATCCACTCCCTGGCTCCCCTGCCTCTTTTGGGGACTCATGTCCTTCCTGCCCCCAGAAGCCTGCCCAGCCCACCTGCTTCTTTGGCTTGGAAGGCTTCCGTGGGACCCTATGCCCCATCCATGCTCAGATCCACCTCACACTCAGCACTCCAGGTACGTTATCTGCCTGATGAGATCCTGTCCCCACTCAGGACGGTGGCATTCCTAAGACAGGGTATGTCTGGCCACCCTCTCTGTCTCCCATGACTACCACAGAAGGTGCTCCACATCCATCTCCAAAGACCAAGGACAAAGCCTGGATCACAACACAAGAACTGATGACAGCAAGGGAAGCACAGCACTTCACGGAATAAGCAAAGTGGGAGTGCGCCTCTTTGGAAGCAGTCCAATGCGCTTCCGCTTAAGTGGTTTCCACAGAAGCCCAGCACCAGCTGGAGAGTAAAGAGGACAAAAGGAAGTGACTGTGGAACCCCACCTGTTTCTGCTCCCAACAGAGGGGAACAGCAGGTCCAGATGACTGCCCGCCCAGGGACACGTGACAGTATACTGTGTCCACTGACCCAAAGTCCACGGCCACAGTGACACAGCTTCCAACGGATCTGTTCCCAAACCATGTCTTCTCTACTGAAATGCACTCTTCTCTCCCCAAAGGCACCCATGCCCTTGTCTGCTGGGAAAGTGGCAGGAGGAGCCACCAGGAGGGAGTGGGGCAGGAGGGGTGGGGGCACGGCAAACATTGGCTGGCCATTTCCTGGCCTAAAGGTGGCCTTATTCCTCTTACCACGCCCCGGGGAACCAACAACGCCCCAGGGATACAGTCATTATTTAGACGGCTGATACCCACTCATGAGGCATCGGCCTTAAGACCCTGAAACTGGCTGTAGAATCGAAACAGACTGTAGAGAGCAGACTAATCAGCCTGCCTTCACCCTAGGATGGGCCCACGGTGCTGAGATACTTTCTGCCTGGGCCCCTCAGGAAGCAGCAGCAGCCGCTGGCCCTGGGGTGGGCTGTAGGCTTGCTGGCAAACTGGACTGGAGTGTGATTCAGCTCTAAGGACGCCCGAGCTTAACACAATCAAGGCTGGATTTGAGCGTTCACCTTGGGGATATCCGTACAGCCCACAAAACCCTTCCCTGGCCCAGGCCCTGCTTACAGCACCACACCCTGTGCTCACCAGAGCAGCCACTGTGACAAGAGCCTGCTCCACATGAAGTCCTTAGCAAATACCAGGCAAGCAAGTCCCCCCAATAGCCCTGTGAGGGTTGGTCATTGCACCTTTCGGTGGGGAGACTGAGACTCAGCACTGTGCCCCAACCCACATACCTCCTACGTGCCTGAACTAGGTTCCACCCCAAGTTAGTTTCACCCTCTCGAAGGCCCACCTTCTTTCCATAATACACCCCTTCTTTGGGGGCCAAGGGGGAGGGTGGAGAATACTTTGTATGCCAGGCACTGGCCATAATGAGCTTGACACATACCGGGCCAGCCTGGTACATATCATAAGAAATGCTTCTTCTTAAACTCAGTACTAGGCTGTGCTGAGTCTACGGGTGATTATCACTAGCTTGAGTGATGGAGGAGAGGAACGCGAAAGGTCAGGGCACCCGACAGACCACACGGCCAGGATCCAAGTCTGGCTGCTTTGCTCTTCCTGCCCCACGCCCAAGGCCCAGCAGGGTATCGAGCCCACGGCAGGCCCCCCACGCACACCTGGAGAGCACAGCTGAGCAGTGGCCTGAGCACGAGGAAGCTGAGGAGTCCCAGCCGGGGTGGGGGGATGGGGACTGATCAGCGTGCCTTCTCCTGGGAAACCTGACTGGTGGGTGGGTGCTGACCACCGAGAAGACCTGGGTTTAGCCAGTGTCACCCCACACATCCTACAGGACACAGAGCCTGAGGAAATGCCCATCGCACAGCTCACAGAGAAGCTGGTCTCTAACCAGCCCCAGGTTCATGTGGCAGTGACCAGAGCCTGCCTTGACAAGCTCATTCTCTTCATCTGATGTCATTTCTGTCAACTGCACTTAATTGTGCTCAGTCACACAAGCGTACAGAGTATATTTTTTAATAACACAGCAACCCCATTTCAGTTTTCTTTTAATCCATGTGTCACCACGTGTCATGGGGGGAAAGACCCTTCGGGCCATGGTTGCTTTTATGGTCGGGCATTTGAGAGGAGAATGTAACAGCACGTCGTGGGCTCCCCCCCGATGCACTTTTACAACACAGCCCGTGTGGTTTTGTTTTTTCCTGGTACAAATCTGGTCCATATATCACATGGAATACATACGTCCTCAGGTTCAGGGTTTCCACACGATGTCACAGATGAAGAACTCTTTCTTTGTTTCTTTCTCTCCTCTCTCCATGTCCCAACTCCCTGTTCTCCGAATCAGCTTCACCACCCCGGTCTTCTAGGCTGCATTTAAGCCTCAGCCCAACTCTCGCTTACACAAAGCTGGGTCTGGCCTCTAGGGAACCGTCTCCCACGACGGGACTTCCACTGAGAGCTGTTTTGTTAGCTATGTAGCCATGAGCTACACGCAACCATTTACACTAAATGAATGTAAAATGTAAATTACATGTACATGAATATAAAGTGAAGAACTCAGTTCCTCAGTTTCACGAGCCACATTTCAAGTGCCCAGCAGCCTGTGTGGCCTGTGGCTGCTGCACTGGACAGTGAAGATCAAAGACCATCTCCAGCATCGCAGGAAGTTCTACTGGGTGGTGCTGAACTGGAGCCCCGAGGGCAAGACTGGGCCTTCCTCCTCACCCAGCTACTGCCTAACGGGCACGCAAAGGCATGGACCTCTAGTGGATACATGGGATTTTTGCTTGTCCAATATACTTTCCTTCTCTCCCACTGCCTAGAATTTACATGATTTGAGTAAGACCAATGTCTTACTCCCTCCTTCCCATGTACCAGGCCCATCCAATCTGTGGGTTCCAGACCATTGGCCACAGTCAGGTGTGGGCACATGACCCAATCCCTGGGCTTCTCCTGGACTATGGGGAAGAAGACTCTCTTTTCACTAGGATTCCTGAGGGGTCAGGGAGGATGCCTGGTGTGGTCAGCAGCCATGGAGCCACCGCACAGGAAGAGCTCACCCGAATAAAGGTAGCAGCCAAGCAGCAGAGGGTCCCCAGTGAAAGGGACAAGACAGAATCATGACCACAGGATCTGAACCTCTGCATTCAGCCATGCTTCGCTTTCTCAGGTCAGGGGCTAATACATTTGCTTTTGCGCCTGACCAGATTTAGCTGAATCTGAACCACTCTGTGGGAAGTCCTTGATGACCACAACTATCAAAATGACCCTGGCTGAAAGTGACCCTCCTCATCCCATGGATGCTCTCCCCTTCCTCCCCTTGCTGACCACTGTCATTGTACTGTATGGTTTTCACACATAGTAGGAGTGCCCAGGCCGCGTACAGCACGGCACTTCAGACCCTGCTGGTGCACGTGGATGTAACCACTGCCACGACATGAAGCCATCTGCTAAAGATGAGTGCTGAGCCTGTGCACGGCAGGGGCAGTGTCGAAGGGAACACAGAGGCCTCGCTCACTGCCCTGTGCCTCCTTGTCAGTGCAGATTTCTTTCTCTAACATTCGAACAGTGTTATAGTCCATGCAACCGTATTCTAGTCACTGTATGTAAGGAGCGGGTGTAGAGACCCCATGGACTGTCGGAGAAGAAAACTAAACTAGGATTCAGGAGCACGAGTCCTCGTTCTGGTCACCCCATGTATCAAGGAGCTTCCGTGCGCAGGCCTTAGATTCACCCCCGTGAAGTCAGCATGGGAGCACTCCTGCATCGTGGGTGACCACGAGAGCACCATGGGTCTGAATTCCAGTTCCCGGTGATCAGCCTCCCTAGCCATTTGGGCAAGATACTTCCTTCACTTGTGCCTTCATTTCCCTCTTCCTGGGAGAGGGGGTTGGGCTGGCCTCCTACCGATATTACAGGAAAAAAGAAGTCATCTCAAAGCACCATGATGATCAGGAAGACGCAAGACTTTAATGTTATGTTTACTAAAATAAGTTGTTTGCTTTTTTTTTTTAATCCTACAAAACTTTATACCTCAAACATCTTCTATGCCAGCTTCCTGATTTGCAACTTTATAATCAAACACACCTTGAAAAGTGACTTCTTGGCCCTTCCAGACCCAGGTTTTATTAAACTGAGAGAGAGACGTGGTTGATTTCGCTGACACCAAGACCTGCATGTCTTCCAGAGCCAACTACAGAGAACAGAAGGTTCAAGATCCCCCGGGCCAGGCCGACACTCCCCAACAACTGCGTGCCAGAAGGTGGCCAGTTTTCATTATTTTTCTAAATTAAAATAAACAATTTATTGGAAGTGGTGACAGTTTCATTTTATTATGAAACTTCAATAGAGGAGGAGGAGGTTGCCTTTTTATCTTCGCTGCAGGCACTCAGGCAGCATCTGCGGCTGCCCGGGAAAAGGCCGAGCTTCCAAAGCAATTAAGGCAGCTTAACGCCCGGGGAGAGGAACCCACACGCGCCGTGACTTCCCGGCCCCCGCTGCCAGCAGACGCAGCGAAGCTGCTTATCTCTGTGAAACATTCACAACGTCCAGGCCCGCAGAGGGTCCTGGGGAATAACCCTCTCCCTCCATCAGCATTTGATGCCGTTGAATCAGTTGTGATAACTCTCTCTGTGACAATAGCCATCATGTAATTTTTTTCCTGTCTATATAATTATAATGAACTGTGAATCCTTCCAATGAAGGGCAGGGGATTACTAGGAAAGCAGACATCAGGGGACAAAACTGTCCCCCGTCCACAGGACCCCGGAGAACCTGTGGTCCTGGCTGGAGTTGTTTGCTGGGGAGGCTAACAGCCACTCATCAGTAATGCACATCAAGTCACGCCAGTGCAGCACACCTGAATGTTGTCCCTGACACACAGATGACGCCCCCTGTAGCTCCTCAGCCTTGAGAAGGCCTTCAGCAATTGCCACCCCTAAGTCCTCCAGTAGCAGCCAACGCTGGCTGGATGACAGCTGCATGCCAGGCACTGTGTGCTTCTCATGCATTACCTCACGTGACGCTCCTATTAAGAAGGTCCTATTATGTTCCTGTCGTACACAAAGCCAGTGGAGACTCAGAACCGTGAACTATTTGTCCACTATGGCCGAGCAAGCCCGAGGAAGGGGGGATTCAAAGTGCAGCCCCGTATCTGAACCTCTACGCTGCACAGCCCTTCCCAACACCCAGGGCATAGCTCTCCACATTCCTGATAAAGCACAACCCCCGGGGGCACAGGGCCTGTCGGGTCATGAGCAAAGCCCTGATCCAGCCAGGGCTGGCTTCGTGGGCATGTGACTGATACAGTTGCACAGGGACTCACATTCAGAAGGTTCCCCTGGCTTAATGTTTTGTTGTCACTGTCTTGAAATTCTTAAGTTTATTTTCACATTGGTGACTTGTAAATGAAGTCCAACAGAACAAGAGCAGGGGTGGAACAAAGGAGACACGAAGTACGCATGGGCCCGTCCCTATTCTGGTGCTGATCAGTGCAGGCGATCATTAAACGCACTTGGCTTTATTAGGTTACTTCGGCTGTCAGGTGGCAAACCGGAAGCAAGGGGCTGAAAGCAAGGATACCCGACGGAGGCTCTGCAATGACCAGCTCTGTCAGTAACAGACACGGCACCTCGCGCCTTCTCCTGAAACTGGGATACTGCTCATGCAGTGAAGTCAACACGGATGGAGGACAGTGTCCCATGACTGTGCACACCTCATTCTGATGTCAAACTCCTCACTGACACACCACACACCCCCACGAGAGGCCCCATTGCCACTGAGCACCAAACCCAAACTGTAGATGCTCATTTGTCACAGACCCAGAGGGCGTCCCTCCATCCCTGGGCCTGACGGGATGCCAGGCCATACGCTGATTTAACAGAAATATGGACTCTTTGTCCTGATACAATTCCTCCTGGCAACACCTCCCCAACCCCAACCCTGGGGTGTCTCCCCCAGGCTCCGGCTTAGTCTGAGAAATGCCCTGGCTGAATTTCACAGCATCTTTCAGGTTTGTACCACAGGGACCAAGAGTGATGCCTAGTCAAGGCGCCTAATAAGACACACACATCTTATGCCATCAAAGCCTGGGATCCACTGAACCCGACTCCCATGTTTCCAGTGGGGAAAGTACACGGTGACATGGTGATTCTCAAGCATGAAAACAGAATGGCCCCAGAAAGCTGGTATGAACGAATCAGACCCAGATGTTTGCAATTTCGGAGAGAAAGTACAGACACTGATAGAACCTTGTCTGAGCCAGTCCCCATTTTTCCTTAATGTCATTTATAACAAATTGAGGTGTCTGAAGGTAGCAGCTGTTCAATGCTAATGCCAAATTAGAGACATGATAGATTCCCCGGATGTGAGCAACGCATGGTATTTCATACCAGGTAGTCAATTAGCTACAAACGCATTTTGATAGCAAGAACACTCATTATGCCATGTAAGATGGTGCAGAGGACTCCAGAATTGGTGATTCTCTACAGTCGGGAACTATCCGGCATGGAACGGGAGCCTTTACCAAAGCAGCCCACAGTGGGGCAAGGCAGGGTCCAGGAAACATCACTGCCACTGCAGATTAGCTCACTGTGCTCCCTGCCGGGTGTCTGAGGGAGTCCGTTCCATGAGCCTGCAAGAGGCTGAGCAAAGCCACAGCCCCAATACCACAGAAACGTCTGCTTTGTGTCTTGGCTCGGCATGAGGGTGTGTGTGTAAACAGCGGGCTTGCACCCTTCATGTCTTTCTGACATTTCTGAGGGTCCAAGTTCATCTTTTATAAACTCTATGAAAACCTTGATTTGACTTGATTGTGTTTCTGAGAGGAAGAATGCTTTCATCAGCTGCAGTGTACAAGAGCAGACAGGAGTCACAGTTTTGGTTAATTCCAAACACGATGCCAAACTCTGGGAAAGCTTCGACTTCGAAGCACTATGTATTTATAATCAGCATCGGGGGAAAATGCAACGCAGCCCTGTGGAGGCTCGTCTTCACCAAACCATCTCCTCACCAGCAGACTGACAGTCCTCTGTGCCTAAATGCAAAGCCACAGCCCAGCATGGAGGGTGCTGGGGGCTAAGGGCACACATCTGGAGCCGTGGTGCCAGGGGGTGGTGACGGATGGGGCCCGGCCCACCCTATGTTCTGCCATTCAGTGGCAGCAACAGCCACTTCCTGGACAGCATGGCAAAGACGTGTGACCCATGCTAAACCAGAACTTTACTCTGTGAGATCGCTGGGAACATTCGTATTGTATTCAATTATAATGCATTTGTCTCAATGATCTCTGTATTTTGCCAAATTAATTACATATGGATATTGAACGTAATTGTCTAACTTTTTTTACTCTCATTCAAGTCTGTGAATAAACAAATACCCTCTATGACACTGTTATTTATTTTTATTTAATGTATTTATTTTATATAATGCATCAACATTAAAAATAAAGGTATCAACATTTATTTGACCAGTCCCCTATTGATGAAAACTTAGGTTTCAGTGTCTTATTTTCTCAGACATTACTACAGTAAATAAACATCTCTGTACACACATCGGAGTGTCGCAGTTCATATGTATAGTAATACCAGTATAACGACTTCATAGAAAGGAAATTATTGGGTCAATAACCTCTTCATTTATACCATACAGAGTTACTGTGGCAATTTAAGGAGATAAATCAAAGTCCAGCAAAGAGTAAGTACTCAGTAAACGTTAGGTCTTACAAGTAGGGCAGCAAAAACCATGTATTTTGAGCCTACTAAAGTATCCAAATCGAAATTCTAAAATCAAACATTAAATTCTAAACTCAAACACTAAAACCGCCACCTCCCCTTACCTCACCCAAAACTCTACACATTGCAAAGGAATGTCATTGGCTCCTGTGGACAGACAGGGGCCAGGCCCTCGAAGACGCTCTAGAGGGCAGGGCCTCTCTGTGTCTGTCACCTGGTCCCCATGCCTTTCATTCTGCCAGGAGGCTCTTGACCACACCGCTGCCTACGTCACTGGTCGAACATGTTCGTGGGATGAACAACAAACAACATACTATAAGTTTATTCGCTGTTTACCTGAAATTCGGTGTTAACTGGGTACCCTATTTGTTTAGCTAAATCTGACAACTCTACACCAGACCCATTTCAACAGTATTTCTATCAGAAAAGTTCCCAGAAACGTTCTGATGAGCCTAGCTGAGGTTCTATGCCTGGGCCTGAGCCAACCAGGAGGCCAGAGAGTGGGCTCCTTGACTTACTTGAGCCTGGACCACGTGCCCATGTCTGAACTAGAGGTTTATGGCAAGAACTGAAAGAAGTGCCACAGAGCCTTCACTAAGGACAGAGGAATTTCACTGAGATGAGGAGGGAGGTGGGATGATGGACAGCTAAAAACATGGGACAACTTCTGAGCAGCTGGTGGGAGAGGTACAGCCTTTTACTGGCATAGTCCACATTCTCAGCTGCGTTGGCCAGGGCAGCAAAGACATGCGCACGCACGCACGCGCGTGCACACACACACACACACACTCACTTTTCACTGTAAGCAAATGCTTTACTCTGCAGCATACTGAGGGGGGAACACATGCTGGAAGGAGAGAAGAAACAAATGGTAGCTTCGGCCAGGGAAAAATCACAGTATGCTCTAAAATGTTAGAGAAGGTGGTCCTGGGAGCATGTGAGGCTGAGCAGAAAGAGAGGGGCTAAGACCGAAGAGAAGACGGTCCTGCTGACAACTGATATTTATCGGGTGCTTCCCACACACCAGCTGTGGCTTGAGCCCTCATGTGTGATGTCTCCTTCAAGCCTAGCAAGAGTCCAAGAGATACGGCACTCTCATTACCCTCATTTTACAAACGAAGAAAGAGGTTCAGGGGCGTCACCTCAGCTGCCAAGATCTCACAGCTAGTAAATGGTGGAGCTGGAACTTAAACCCAAGCACTGTTTCCAACACATAGACATTTACACACACCCGCCACCACATTTTGTGTTGTTGTTGTTATAGAAAATTTCCATTATCAACTCATGGCTAATATTGTACTATGACTAGCCCACCACTTCCTACTTGTGTCTTCCTCGTGGCAGCCAGCTCCCAAGATGTCCTCCAATGCTCCCCTACCTGATGTTACTTCAGCAACAGGGCACATGGTAAGGGGAAGAGGGGTTGGAGGTAAAAGCAGAGTTTGATGAAAGAGGCCAGGGGCACATGCTTTACTAAGTCAGGACCATAATGAGAATTCAAATTCCCTCAGTCAGGAGGGGACTGAGCCTCCAAGGGCATCCATTCTCTCCAGTCCCCACCTGTGTCGTATGAAGGGACGTCTGACTGCATTAACCCCACATCTTCCTTCTCTCCGTCTCTTCCCTTGCTTTTCACATTTTATCCCAATATCTTTCACCTTCTGGATTGTATTCATTCCTTACCAAATCTTGATTAATAATCAATCAAATGTCAGATACTACATTTGTTCCATTGAGAAAAAGCAGGTCTGGTCTCTGCCCACAGAGGTCTCAAGCCCATGGGGGGAAGACAGACCACAATCAATAAGCGCACAGATACATTCAGAACAACAGGTGCCCTCAGAAAAGTCTCGTGGTGGTAATATACAGCACGGCCCTGAGGGAGGGCCCAGAGATTAAACAGGCCAAGGCAAGAGGGCAGGCGCATGAGAGCTATAGGTAGAGAAACGGCACGTGCCAAGGCCCTGTGGCAGGAGAAAACAGAGCACACATACATGACTGTAATAAGGTCACTGAGACCAGAGCCTGGGAGCCTGGGGGAGGAACATGGTGAGCCAGGGACCTAGAGAGTCAGGTCGAAACCAGACCTGGCAGGTGCTTGCAGGCCACATTCAGAGAACGTGCTCAATAAAATGATTCGTCAGAAAAATTGCTTAAGGATCATGATGGCTCAGAGCTAAGATGGAATGACAGGTTATAGGGTTCTGAACATGGGACAGAAAGCCCTTCTTGAGGACTTCCAAATCAGCAGCAGGTAGGCCGTGGACCTCACAGAACAGGGTGACAGAAGTATAGGGCCATTCACACACTACAAAAGGAAGCAGCCACAGTTCCAGAAAATTAACAGATCTTCAATCACAGGGCATGAAATCAACAGAGAGCTTTATAGACAACACGCAGGCACCCAGTCCAGGAAAATTAAGATTCAATCACTGGCAGGGTGAACATCACAGGAGAAGAAATCACTCCAAGAAGAAGTTTTATGCAACATGAATAAAAAAATTTTTTTTTTAATTCATTGTCATTGTAAGAATAAAGATAAACCTTTTTTAAATACCCAAGTTGTTTTTGTGAAGAAAAATGCTTCCTTACAAATGTGCGATAATGCCTGACAGGTGAAAATGCAAATTAATAAACATAATGTATATTATACGAGGTCTCATGGCTCAAAGTCACAGATCAACTAAATAACAAACTGTGCTACGTTCCGCTGCTCTGATCCACCTCCCGTGGACAGTCTCATGCTGTTTCTTGTGCCCACCTGTGCAGGTGCGCCATGCTGGCCTCCTTCATGTCTAGCCATGGCAGCCATCTATCTTCACAGTGCTTTACAGAGCCACTCCCTTTGTCCCTTAGCCGCAGGGGACTCAGGGGCCCCTCTTCAGCACACAGACCACCCGTCTGTTCAGTCCTGTCTCCTGCTGTGGCCTCGTGCATCTCAGCAGGCTCAGAAGTGAGTTTCTCACGTGGTGCACAGCCACTAGGAGTCCTCAGGCTGATTAGCTGGCTTTTTTCAAGGGTTAGGAAATCTTCCCAGCACCCTGAGGCTATCTGCTTCTCAGTCTGGTGGGCAGTGGATTTTGTGAGTTTAATTAACATATCTTTACTCCCCTCTAATTGAAATGAAACAAACTTTGGAAAGAAAAGCATTATTTCCATCCTGCAGAGAAAAACAGCAAAATATGCTAATCATCTGACATCTGAATAGTGTTCTTCACAAATCTAACAAAGGCAGGAATGGGAGGGAGTAAGTCCATTGTGTGGGGTTCAGGGCCTCCAAGAGCCCCCTGACAACACCTTCACAAAGTCCACTTGCCATTTTCCTCCATCGCTCAGGGTCTTCAGGTTGCTTCTGATTTGGGGTGGGCTACAATGACAAGCCACCAGAGAACCATGGTTAATGTGCGGCAATATAGCGTGACTCCAAGAGAGGGTTTCCTGAATAAATCTGGAGGCAAAGGGTCTTGCAGCCTACCTAGGTGCAAGGTGCCCTCACCTGGAAATACCTGGCCTTTAAAGAAAAAGAACATTTCCTCCAACAGCGGGCGCCTTATGGAAAGCGCCCTATTGGCTCCACTGGTTATCAGGCTGTGAGTAACAAGGCTAGGAGTCCTGCTTCATGCCCTATGGGTCCCTGAGCAGAGCAGAGGGAGGGGAAGCAGGCCAAGCCCAGGATGAGAGGATGAGGGCAGCAGCATGCATTCTTTAAACCTCATCCTTTTCAGGTAGTCCTCCCGGATTCACTTATTTAAGAAAATGCCGCGTGAATTAAACATGGAATTCGACAATAGACACCACATTTTTTTTCAGTCTTTTGCTTCTGTATCCTGCCAAAATCTGAATGTCCTTTTCAAGTGAGCGCCATGTATGACCTGAGAGGGTGATTCTTGACCAAGTCTGCAAGGATTCTTCTGCGTATTCTGCTCCTTCCTGGTATCAAGTCAGGCAGGAGACTAGATAGCCCTGTGCCCCAGGCCTTGTCATTTCATGTCCACAGTTTTATGGAAACTTCTCAGTTGAGCACAAGAGCAGCCATGCTAAATGAACAAATGGTCCCTTCTGGTCAGTATTTATTAATAAGAAAAGTTACTTCATTGCTGAATGATTGGAGTCTAAGTGACATCCTGAGGGTCTCTCTGACAAAGACCAAAGTGCCACCTGGCTACGGGGACACTATTTGTGAGGGAAGTCGCTGCGGGTCTGAATCCTTGCAGTGAGACATCAAATGACATGCAGAGAACGTAAGTCATTTAAAAGCAGTTTAGCCAGGATCTTTCAAATACTTTCCTGAAACATATCCGATCTGAAACATGGTCAACACGACTCACACCCCCAGTTCAGCTCTATGCACTCCCCACTCACGGAACGCCATGCCCGAAGTAGAATTTTTACACCCATTTCAATCTAGTGTGCCTGATTTATCACACTTTGCCCAAGCCTGGCCGTGACTCTGAGGGAAAACTCTCAAAGGTTATCGCTGGAGAAGACTTGGCTGAGGGCCCAGACACAACCCTCACCCACACCTCTGCCCTGGAGCATGCATCCTGACCACATATTTGCAAAGAAAACACAATGCTACTTTTTAGTGAAGAAGAAACCATAAAAGCCAGGCATTAGAGAAGAGGTATTTGACACAAAAATCCAAAATACGAGCCCTAGAAAACTCTGGAATCTAGGAACTAGATAGAGCCATATCTAGTCTCTCAAATATGGTGGTTGACAAACAAAGCTGCATTAAAGTTTGTCACCCAGCGCCCTTACCCCCAAACCAGAATCTTGATGTGGGTAAAAATAGACTTTTCTTTTTGATGTATTATATATGACTCTGCTACATGCTATTGACTAAAATAAGCTACACTAAAGAATGCAAAAACTCAATGAGCAGCTTATACTAAAAAACAAAAACAACGAAGCAAAATGTAGGGTATTCATTACGCCAGTTGTCCGGTACTTCTGACAACTATTATACATTAAATGATGTTCCCCCAAAAGATCTGTTGAAGTCCTAACCTGTAGTACCTTATCTGGAACTATGCGCCTTGCAGATGTAATTAGTTAAGAGCAGGCCATTAGGATTGGCCCTCTAGTCCAGTGCAACTGGTATCCTTATAAGGGACAGACACACATGGAGGGAAGCTGTCCTTGTGAAGACAAATGTGGAGATTGTAGCTACAGGCCAAGAAACGCCCAGCATTGCCAGTAACGGTTGGAAGCTAGAAGAGTCAAGAAAGGAATCTCTCCAACGGGCCTCAGGGGAAGCCTGGTCCTGCTCACACCCTGATTTGGGGCTCCCAGCCTGCAGAGCTGTGACAATGCACTTCTGCTATATTAAGCCATCCAGTCTGTGGTGCTTTGGTAGGGCAGCCCTAGCAAACTAACACAATATAAATAGCGTTTCCAAAATCGCCACCTACTAACCTTACTTGGTTAAATGGTCTTCCCAGAAAAAGTTAGGAAATGCTGCAAAAGGAATTACGTAACTCTCGTGGAAAGCCTCAATGCATGCGAGCATCTTTGAAGATTCCAAGAAGGCCAGCAGCGAAAAAGCTTATTTAAATTTTGTCATGTCTCTTGTCCCCTGCTCCCCATCAGCAGGACCTCCATTCACATTTTGTCACAGAACCGATGTTTCTTCAAATATATAGTCTAGGAGCACTGGTGTGGCCAATAAAAGAAAAAAAGCATGCTACAGATTTGCGCTTTCTAAGAAACATGATCGGACACAAGATTTCCACACCTACTCTTGTTACGTGATACGCAAGCAGTGCACAGCATGTTTCTCACACTTTCAGAACCTATATGAATCATCATCTCTATCTGTTTGCTAGGGCTGTGGGATATTGTGATTTATAATGAGAAAGATATATTTGGTCTTTGTCCACCTGCATTTCTGGCACAAAGCTCCTCAAACCCTTGGAATGTCCAAAGTGGTAAGAGCTACAAAGTGCAAGGAGTGGCTTTTTGTTTCATTTATAACAAGCCCCTTTCAATCACACCTGAATTTATGTGACTGAGGTGAGTTTTGGCTCATTGTCAAGGAAACCAACCTTGATTAGAGGATTGGAAGTTTCAGCACTACTCCACCCAGACCTCCTGGGAGGGGACAGAGCCTGGAGATGAAGTTCAATGCCCAGGGGCCAGTGATTTAATCACTGATGTCCTGTAATGAGTTCTCCAGAGAATGCAAAAGGACAAGGTATGATAGCTTCCAGGTTGGTGAGCTGGGAGGTGCTGGGAAAGCAATGCACCCAGAGAGCTGTCTCTGAGTTCTCTAAGCCACTCTAGCAAGTTTATCAAGTCTCAGGAGGGGATCATGGAATCCTCCCATTTATATCCAACCCATCAGAAGCAGAGGTAACGAAGTGAACTTGAAATTGGCATCTGGTGGGGGTGGGGGTGGGGGTAGTCTTTCGGGACTGAGCCCTTAACCTGTGGGATCTGATGTGATCTGTAGGTAGACAGTAGCAGAACTGAGTTAAATGTGAGGGACACAAGTCAGTGACGGCTGAGAATTGGAGAACTGCTCAATGGTGTTGCAAAAGCACATGTAGGAAGCTGCCATAAAATCCTGCATTCTGGGTGTTTCAATAACAAAAAAAAAATTCTTTTTGCAGAGTTGTGGAGGCTGAAAGTCCAAGGTCAATGTGTGAACACGGTTGGTTTTTCCTGAGGCCACAAGGAAGGGAAAGAAGATGAGGATAAAGCCAGGTTTGGGGGCCTAAGCCTTGGAAGTCAGGACAACCATTTGGTAGGATAAGAAAGACTGAGGGAGGGGCAGTTTGGGGAGGGGAAACCAAAAGTCTGGTTTTAAATGCAAGAGACTTGAGACTCCTGATTGATACCCCCTAGACTCCCTGAGTAGGCAGTGCTGAGACCACGGCTGGGGTGAGTGTTGGTATTATCAGGGTCTAGTGTCTGGGTCTAATCATCACTTTGGTGATTATTTGTCTCACACCAGAACTCAACATCTCCATGAGAAAAGGGACTTCACCAGACTTGCTCACATTATGCCCCTAACATCCTAACGTGCGAGCCCAAAGCAGACACTCAAATATCTGTTGACTTGACGAACAAACTAATACATATAAAAAGCCTTACGTGTGTGCAAAAGCGAAATGTTATTTGACTCAATTTCAATTCTATAAATTTCTTCTAATGAATTAATCAAGAAAATGCTCTAATATTTATATATAGATGTTCATCCCAGTATTATTAATAACAGCAAAAAAAAAATTGAAAACAAACTGTATTTTCAACAATAAGGGGGTTGGAATGCTGCGCACCCATCTACAATATTGTAGACGAATATTCCAGGGCTTAGAAGGGTCACAACAACTTAACGGTGAACTTTAAAAGACACTGAAAGAACTTACAATCTGCCTCTTTTTTTAAAGCACATATATCTGATATGATAGCCTTCAGTACAAGCACAAAAATATTATAGTTGTTCTTTTTGATAATAGGACTACAATGTGACTTTAAGATTTTTCTTCTTGTTGCTCATCTATATTCTTGATCATCTTAAATAATAAGAAATGATAAAAAAAAATGTTTTTAAAAAACTTCGTGACAGCATCCTTCCATAGACCAAGGCTTATTGCTGTGACTGAGCCCTGTTCTGCTCAGCACGTCCACATTTGTGAGACAATTCCATATTGCGGAACCTTAGCCTTCCAGTCACCTTTCAACCTGCCAGCAATGCCAGCTTGCTCTGCCCAACAGATGGGCATGCCATCAAGTCAGACCCTGACTTGACAGGTGGCAGACCCTGGGCCTGGAGCAGTGGTGACAGTAAAAGGAAAGGAAGACCTTGCCTTAAAGGAAGCCAGAGAGCCGTCCAGTGATACCTCGGAGGGGCAGGCCCTTGAAAGAAAGGAAGAGATCGGACAGGTGGGGCAGAGACAGCCTAGCAGGCAGATGAAATTCTTGGGGAATAAGAGCTGAAAGCCGTTGGGGGAGCCCACGGGTGCTGGAGACTCACTGAGGAGGGGGCCGTTGCCCTACCTCTTTCTCTCCGGTGGAGCCACCCACAGGAGCGCTGTGTAGGGGGGCGGCAGGGCCAGCCCCGCCTTTGAGCCCAGCTCCCTAATTGATTCTGCCTGTGCTACAAATGCAACTGCCTCGCCAATTAAGGCCGAGCTGATTGAAGCTTGCCCGCATCTCCGGTTATTTCTGCTTTCCACACGTTTGTTGATAGTGACACCGAACAGAGAGGGACCACCCACAAAAGCCTTCAACCTCAGACAATGGGAATGTCTAAACAACAGCAGGCACTGCACTGCTTCAACTCCAGTTTAAAATTCCAGGTTATGGGGCTGGTGTGTTTTAAAGGGTCCCAATTCAGGTCCTTTCTGGGGCGTGAGTAAAGAACAGTGCCTCCTCTAGTGGTCAGATCAACACTCACATCGTCACACGGAAGTGGAAACCAAGCTCACACTGGTTAAAAGAAATAATGAAGACAGAACCCTAAAACTCAGTTTACCTACCTCCAAAATCTCTACAATAATTCAGGACTCTTTTCTTGTTGTTACTACTTAGGTGGTTTTTTTTGCAGGCATCATAAAAACAGGTAGAAAAGAGGAGATGCTTATTCTCAGCTAATAAATTTGAGATCAACTGCAGGGCTGGCTTCACACAGAAACCCACATTTAAAAGGGGCCCGTATTTGGTTTAATGCTCTTCTGTCACCGTCTTTAAATTCTTCATGTTTGAGCCAGGGTCCCTTTTTCCTTTGCATGAGGCCCTGCAAATTTTGTAGCCAATCCCCATGAAACCTGTGGCTTGCAACCTGCCAGTGCTTTAGAAGGCTGCCTCCCCTCAGACTCTTTCTGCCTTTCCATAAATGTCTTCCCGTGGTCCTCGATGCCTGGTTTGACTCCCCAGTGTCCTGAAAGGCTAAACGAAGAACATAGCATGTTTTCCTCAACCGGGAACAGCGCACATAGAGTCCTGCACAGCTGTTAGTTTGATGTGCTAGCTATTAAAATGAACTAATGTCAAATGTCGGGGGGGGGGGGAATGAAATGATTTAGAAGGCAACTCTTAATGGCGAGTACATTTAACGTTTTAACTCTACAAGTGAGTTACATATTGAAGTCGGGCTCTCAAGACATGGACTGACAGTGGTAACGAGAGATCAGAGGCAGATGCTCATGAAGCTTCCGCACTCAAACACCTCCAAGCAGAATCACTAGTTTCTGTAGGGTGACTAGAGCATACATTTGGGCTTATACTGCCCTAGTGGTATCTAACAGCAGCTTCATGGGCTGACTGCAACAGAATTCCCCAAAACTTGTTCAAACACACTCAGGGCTACAGGCTGAGAGGTTCTGATCCAATACATCTGGAATGAGCTCAGGAATCTATAAATTTTTTAAATCAAGCTTGTCCAACCCATGGCCCACAGGCAGCATGTGGCCCAGGAAGGCTTTGGATGGGGCCCAACTCAAATTCGTAAACTGTCTTAAAACACTATGAAAATATTTTTGCAATTTTTTTTTTTTTTTTTTTTTTAGTTCATCAGCTGCCGTGAGTGTTAGTGTATTTTCTGTGTGGCCCAAGGCAATTCTTCTTCCAATGTGGCCCAGGGAAGCCAAAAGGTTGGACACCCCTTGTTTTAAGTGTTATCCATGGGATTCTTAGGCCCAGCTGCCAAAGTGTTGGTCATCTACCACCTCGATGGCCAGAACAGGAATTTAGAAAATACTGAGGTCAGAACGCTTTTAGCCAAATGTGACCAATCTCATTCAGCATGATGTATCTACGATGAAAATGCGGTGACAGTGTAGTCTTATCTAGCTACTCTGGTCGCACAATCCCAAGCCTTTGGGCACATGATCTGGGCATCACCAAATTACACTTGACTATCAGTGAAAATGTGTCAGAAGCAGGTCAAGTGCCGCCTCCCATGCCACACCTGTAAGGACAGGGTGGGCTCCAGACCACACTGGGTGAACTGCTCCTTCTGAGGCTCGCAGCATCCACATAGCTCACCAGATGTGCAAGCAATGAAGTCACGGTGTAGGAGATTCCTACAGCAGGTGAGGAAGGAAAGCCAGAAGCTAGTGCATCAGGAGGCTCCATCTCCAGGCAGCTACTGGGGTACCTCACCGCACACGATATTATCTTGGTGACTTGGCAACCTGCAGTTCCCAGAAGCAGGTTCTCGAGGAAAAGGCAGGCCTGTAGCCTCTGGTCCCCCTCCCCCAACAGTGGCATGATCATAGAGCTCATCTTCAACCAGGGCACACTGAGTTGTACCAGATGCCCCCCTCGCAGACCCAGCTAGCTGTTAAATGAGGTCGTTCCAACTCGATCCAGTAAGAACTCACCGCCAATACCCAAGAAAGCTGCTAGACTTAAGGCAAAGCCTTTAAGTACTATGGATATAAGAACATCTTCTTGTTAAAGGTAAGAAAGAGGCAGTGACACAAGCAAGAACACCTGCTTTGTGCAGCGAAGGGACTGCATGAAGAAGAGACTGCTCCCGAATTAGCCGCACGCCCCAACAATGAGTGCAGGGAGCCCAGAAGGTGTAGGTGGGAGGGAGCAGGCCGCAGAAGGTACCCTCCATTCTTTTTCTGGTCTTTTACCCAAGGGCACCAGGCTTCCTCATCCCCAAGGAAGGTAGCAGGCTGTGCCACACACTGCTTGAGGATGCAGAACTGGCAAGGTTTGAATTAGACAGCAGCTCCTTCCTGGGAAGTGCCTTCAGCACCCACCCCTGAGCCGGAAGCGTCAGGGAACTGCATGGCTATGGACTGTGCGGCGTGTCCAGCCCTTGCCAGGGCTGCTGGCTGGCAGGGCTGAGGGTCCTCCTCAGGCTCCGCAGTGGCATCTCAGGCAGAGACCCCGGCAGCCGCTCCACCACCCCAGGCTCTGCTCCGGGGGCCCTGGGCGCATTCATGCTGGGATAACCTGGCATCCGACCCAACCCTGAGAAACAAGCATGCGGCAAAGTCAGCCACTAAAACCTTCCATGACTTCTCATAGCTCATTGTAACCGGGTTTGCCGAAAGAGACCGGTGGAATCCTTCAGAAATACTGGGAGTTAGAGGGCAGACCCCAGGGCTGCATCCCCACACTGAGGGGGCATTCCCCATAGGAAAGCCCACAGTTTGGGCTGCCAGGTGGGTTTGCTTGTTTTGTTCTTCTTGTTGTTGTTGTTTAATCATTTTATTAATTAGCTACTTCACTTGAAGGCTCCTGTACAGTTAATACCACTAATAGTGATAGTCACAGAAGCCTCAATACAACCAATTGGTCACATGGACTAGCAGGTTATACCTGAGGTCCCCTCCAACGAACAGGGACTGGCCATAGTGATCTCTAAGAGCAACGCTGACCAGGGTACACCCACGTGAAACCGCTAACATTTACCCAGGTTTTGATCAACAAACTGCAATTTAATGTGATTCCTCCTAAGAGCGTTTTATTCTGAACAAGTCGCTGGACTCATTTCATCCCATATAAAATCCGGGTTGAGATGGCAGGGTGTGATTTCCTCCCACAAGAGTTGGAGAGGACCACGCGACAGGAGAGAGAAGCTGAGGCTTCGGAAAGTAGTCAGCAACCCCAGCATGAGGGGGCACAGTGGTATTCCTGTCACCTTGGTCCCACTGGTGATATTCTCATCTGCTACAAACAGAGCAGCCATGGGGACTGCACCTGCACACCGATAGGGTGGGATTTACGAATGCAACCTCTTGCTCAATGCACTTCCTTTTCCCTCTTCCTGTCAGATAACACGGATCTCGCTTGTAAGGCAGCAGTTGCTTGGACATGAGATGCTGACCAAACCCCCAGAGCCTCACAGCTGTCTTGTTCACTCAAGTGTCTGGAGTGGTGTATGAGGAGGTCCGGGGTGACATGCTCTGCCTCACTTAGTTGACTCAGGGATTGTTCTATTTACTGATAGGCAAGGACATACCGGTATGTGTGTATCCAAGAGTTGACCTATTTCTATGCCACTTTGTAAGGGGAAAATTCCCATTATTATTAACTAAATATTGGTGAAATCACGGACAGAACATTTTAGTTTATTGGTTTGGGTGTTTCCATTAAAAATGTCAAAAGGTGGCTGTGTAATGCACACACGTGAGAACTCCATGCAGACTGGGAAGTGGCTTGTTTTGAAAACCAGTTTATCCTTTAGATATTCTATCTACCTGTATATTAACCATTTGGGGCTGAAACACTTCTTAAGAAAGCAATAATAATCACCATACGTAAGCAAGCGATTAGCCATTCAAATTTGTTAAGATGCTGGGCACTGTGCAAATGCTCTACAGCTCTTGTCCCAGGAAATCCTCCCTGAGCCCTCTGTGACGTCTAGGGAGGGTCCAACTGTCCCTCCTCGGATGGATGAGGAAAGAGGTGTGGTGTGGTACACTCACTGCCCCACAGCTGGTCACTGGGTGGGACTCACAACCCTCACCTACTTCGTAACCATTAGGCCTTCCCACCTCTAAAATGACTCATCTTCACCCAAAATGAAGACTAATGATCAGAACTCAAATTCACCCCAAGGACTCAAATCGTCATGCTGTACAGTAACTCTAGTGGATACATGTATGTTGCTGTAACTTTTACCAAAATCCTAGACACTCCAAGTTGTAGCCTGCGTAGTCCTGGCTGTTTGCTCTAAATCGTTCCTGGTCTCCCCGCCACTGCCACCAACAGCAGGCTATCAGCTCCCATTTTTCAGCTGTCAGCTTGTCTACCTCTAGCTTTTCCTTTCACTCTCAAGACCCAAGACACCGTTTTAAACTACAGCAGGATGAGAAAACAAATATTGCTTTCTCCACTCGCTCACCTATTTAGTCAATATGATCTGAGCACCTTTTACAGCTTAGGGTTCCTTCTAAGAGCTGCAGCAGAAAAAACAACAACAGCACCAAACCTGCGGAGTGTTCGAGGCTACAGAGAGGACTTGCAGGTTGTGGTGAGGATGCGTGAGAGACAGACAAATGAACAAGTGAAAAGGCAGAACTCTCTGTCTCCAGGGCTCTCAAGGGTCAGAGCAGGGTGACACAAAGGAGGGGAGCAGGGGAGGGGAGCTTTGGGCTCAGACCTAAGGAACAGGAGTATTTCTGTTTCTTCTGCAGAAGAGTTGGTGCTGAGGCCCAAAGGTGGCGGTGGGGGGTGGAGGAGGGCAGAATGGCAAAGAAACTCACAGAGGAGGCCCTGCGTGCCCAGAGTAGAAGAGCATTAGCTGGCAGGGAGGGCAATTTGTTTACATGTAAGTTGTTCACAGTGTTTTTCTATGCAGATTGCTTTTAATGTACTCATGACATTTTCAAAGCAGTGCAATTCTTACTACTTCTTATTAGTGTTAAATTGAATACAAATGGGCTGGCATTTTTCTCTGCAAACTTACATCCTCTGGTGTTTGGGCAGGAAATCTTCATTGATGTGCAAAATGGCTGCTTTCTGCCTACAGTGCATAGCAAGCCCCTCACTCCCATGTCATTGGCAAATTGTATACTGGACGCCCATAAAGCCATGAGGGGTGGGAAGTTTTAGAATCAAAGGTGCCTCTTTAGACAAAGCTCAGTCTGGAGGAAATAGCGCTGGGGGAGGAACGCAGCAACTCTGATGCGTACTTTTAATTCATGAAGTTCAGTGATCCCCTGGGAAAAGATCAAGGCTGCTGAGGAAGAGGAGAGTTTCACGGGTGTCTAAGATCGGGTGATTTTGCAACAAATATTCACAAGTGAATCTTAAATAGAGCCATGAAATCCAGTGAATTTTGGGACGTCTTCATTACAAAACCAGAGAAAAACTGTGTTACTCTCCTTCCTCCCTCACCCCAGAAAGACCACAGGAGGCTCATTTTAAGGTCTGATGAATGGTTCAGAAGGTCTGAAGTCGATTATGATGGGAGTTTACTCATTTGAATTCTATATTTGAGCTCCAGGCTTACCCAATTTGTCACGGTTCCTTTTACTTCAACGGAAAAAAAAAAAAAGTGAGTTATTTGGTACATAAAGCAGCAAAACGAAATTCTCTCCAGACAGTAAACAATACTCTTAAAAGACAAAAACAAAAACTTAGAAGCTCAACCCATCACTTGCTCAGGGATGATGCATCATGTGTTATTTCAAGCAAACTCACAGGAAATCTAGTGACAGTTTACTTAGATAAAAGCCAGCAGTTTTACCCTAACGTTTTCTTCTAGACTCACTGAGTCTATTATATTATTATATCTCACTTCTCTTTCAAATTTTTAAATTGAATTTTATCAAATACTGTCTTAAGTAACATTATCCAACTTCTGGTCAGCTGCCTACGTTGAAACCAGACTTGGCTGTAATTGGACTACAGGTACCTGGCATAATAATCCCAGATGTCACCTTCTGGAAGTCACATACCGGTGGCCTGCAGGGAAATAGTCATTAGATGAAAAGGTACAGGTTGGAAAGAATCTCACTTATTTGGCTGTCATGACAACGTGTCAGTACACATGAGGATGTTTTAAGTGAAGAATGAAACATCCCAAAGGAGTCGGCACATTCCAGTCGCAATTATTAAACTACGAGAATGGAAGGCTAGCATCAATGCGCAACATGCCAGTTCCACACAGGTTTACACAGGTCATAATCCTCTGCCCTCATTTCATGAAGAACATGAGAAAATGGCTTCCGAGCTGCCACTCAGAGGATTTGGCCTGAACTAGACAGACAAGTGAGGATGGCCAACCCTGGAATCAGATCATTTCAGCCACAATCTAGCTTAGATTGTTCTGATTCTATTATAACATAATGAGTTCTGTGCTTTTGTTCTCAGTGCTGTGTGGATCTTCTACTGAAACAAACAAAAAATTTTTTCAACCAGAATCCTCTCCCAGGTGGCTCATCTACTCATTCATTCATTCATTCATTCATTCACCATGCTTCTACTGAGGACCTACTTCATAGGTAGTGGTCGAGTTGCCTAGTCTTTTTCTCCTGGAAAGCCGAGCCGGTCTGTATGACCCAGGCCTGCCTCCTAGCCACAGCTACAGGCTGCTAGCTGCTCCTCTACCCACTGCAGATGCCATTATGGATCCAGAACGGGTGGGCACCTGACTTCACAGAATCAAGCAGTGCACAAGGGACACGTAGGGGAGGTGACTGGGCAGAGGGCAGATGATTCCTGATGGTACTTGCCAGCCCCTGGGTACGGTCCTTTCCAACCCCGGACTCTGCAATTAGGTGGGCTGATGGAGATTCCCGTTTTGCTTTTCATCACTTTGTTAGTCTCTGTTCCATGCCACTAAGTGAGTCCTGAGCAAACATGGCCTAACATCATTTGATGATAAAAATGGAAATTGACTCAAATTAGTTAAAGGAGCTCACCTCTGTTTCAAAATACCCCAAAATTGCAATGAAAAATAAATGCTTTGTCTTCTGAGATTTTCCCCCCAAATAAAAAGATGCATGTGGTAAGAACACTGCAACTCCAATCGGCAATTTTTTCCATATAATTAAAACAACTTACACTTTGTTCAACTGTTCACACTAATTTGACAAAGCCCTGTTTTTGAGTTCCTCATATACTTCAGATTCTTTTTACTTAAACTTTTTATTTTGAGGCAACTAAAGATCCACACGCAGTTGTCAGAAATAACATCAAAAGATGTCATATACCATTTACCCAGTATTCTCTACTAACATGCTGCAAAACTATAGTACAATACCACAGCCCGGAGAGTGA
Organism: Craseonycteris thonglongyai; assembly: GCA_004027555.1. Lineage (NCBI taxonomy): Eukaryota > Metazoa > Chordata > Mammalia > Chiroptera > Craseonycteridae > Craseonycteris > Craseonycteris thonglongyai. The sequence goes on from PVKE010006754.1 coordinate 51,906, forward strand.
CGTTGATACAGTTGGGATACAGACCAGACCAGTCCCATCACCACAAGACACCCCCCGCCATGCGGCCCTTTTATAACCACTGACCTTTACCCACTCCCACCTCTAACCCCTGGCAACCTAATCTGTTTTCTATTTCTATAATGCTGTCATTTCAAGAATGTTATATGAAAGGAATCATGCAGTATACATAATTTTAGGATTGACTTTTTTTTCACTCAGGAGAATTCCTCAAAGATTTTTAAAGATTCATCTATGTTACTGAGTGTATCAATAGTTTGTTTTAATTGCTGAGTAGTATTCCACAGTATGTACATCACAGTTTGTTTAACCATTCACCTACTGAAAGGTGTGTATGCTGTTTCCAGTTTCGAACAGTTATGCATAAAGCTGCTATGCATAGTTATGTACAGGTTATTGTGTGAACATAAGTTTTCCTTTCTCTGAGGTGAATTCCCAAGAGTGCAAATGCTGGGTCATACCATAATTGCCAAATGTTTTCCAGAATGATGGTATCATTTTATATTCCCACCAGCAATGTATGGTATGAGTGAGCCAAATTCTCTACATGCTCACCAGCATTTAGTGGTTGTTAGTCTTTTAACACTTTTATTCAAGTCATTTCGGTAGGTGTGTGGTGATACCTCCTTGTGGTTTTAAATTGCATTCCTCTAACGGCTACCGATATCAACTATCTTTCCATGTATTTACCTGTATCTGCATACCCTTTACGTCTCTTCCTGTCTTCTGCCTATTTCTCTAACTGGATTGTTTGTTTTTACAGTTGAGTTCTGAAAGTTACTTATAAATTCTCTATATACTTGTTCTTTATCAGATATGTGTTTATAAAAATCTTTTCCCAATCTATCATCTCGGGAGAAGATATCCCATAGCTTGGAAGAAGATATTTTCAAAGCACATATCTTTTCATCAGTTTAGCAGGCAGGTTATTTTTTCCCCTAATTTTGAGGAGATCCATTATATCAAATTTTCCTTTAATGCTCTGTAGTGTCAAACCTAAGAACTCTTTGTCTAGCCCTAGATTCTGAAAATTTTTCTCCTCCTTTTTTTTTTTTTTTTTTTGAGAGGGTCATACCTATGTTTCACTTTTAAGTCTTTCATCCATTTGAGTTAAACTTTAAGTTGTACGGTGTTGGTCAAGTTTAAGGTTTTGGGGTTTTTGTTTTTGCTATTTTTGCTTTTTGTGTTGTTGTTATTGTT